>VSMD01123760.1:0-28834 GCA_008750895.1 Mirza zaza
GAGGTGGGCGGATCGTTTGAGCTCAGGAGTTCGAGACCAGCCTGAGCAAGAGCGAGACCCCATCTCTACTATAAATAGAAAGAAATTAATTGGCCAACTAACATATATATAGAAAAAATTAGCCGGGCATGGTGGCACATGCCTGTAGTCCCAGCTACTTGGGAGGCTGAGGCAGCAGGATTGCTTGAGCCCAGGAGTTTGAGGTTGCTGTGAGCTAGGCTGATGCCACGGCACTCACTCTAGCCTGGGCAACAAAGCGAGACTCTGTCTCAAAAAAAAAAAAAAAAAAAAAAAAAAAAAAAAAAAAAAAAAAAAAAAAAAAAAATACCTGAGGCAATTGATGGATCAGTAGAGGTGTAGATAGCTGGGGTATGTGATAAAAACAAATATGAAAAATGTTAATTATAAGACAGAGATGATAGTGTCACTATACAACTCTTCCCACCTTTCTGTCTTTTGAAAATCTTCATGGTGAAATATTACAGAATGAGATAACCAGTGTCCTTAAGTATACATGAAAGTCAAGAGTATTAATGTGATGAAAGACTTCAAGGTCTGTGTGCTGCATTAAACACCAGGTTTGTTTTTCTTGCAGGTTAAGTTCAGCGAACTAACTGTTGACATGTTCCGGATGTTACAAGCCCTGGAAAGGGAGCCAATGAATTTAGCTTCCCAGATGAATAAACCAGGAATGCAGGTGATCTTCTCCCTACTTTTGCAAATGTGGTGACCCTCTGGCTGCTTCTGCTCCTCATTGAATGCAGCCCCTTGTTCAACAAATGCTACAAATGTGAATAAGAGTTCTCTTGAGAAATGGAGAAATACAGAAGCATAATTATAGTAACATTCAGTAAAAAGAATATTTGATAAAGAAGATAGTGAAAACAGGCACTGGTAATTCATCTTCAAGTGCAGGTTGTCTATATATTGTTTTCTATTTGTAAATACAGGAATCAGCTGATAAGCCAACCAGACGAGAAAACCCCCACAAGTATCTGCTTTACAAACCAACCTTCAGCCAACTCTACACATTCTTAGCAGCGTCTTTTAAGGTATATGTGATCCAGTACTTTTTACTATGTGGGGAAAATCTGCCCTAAATGAAATCTGAGAGTCATTCTTTTCTTTGAATATTTGAGTCAAGAGTCTAGGAAAATGAAAAACTGCCTCTAAAATAATGATCCTTTTTTTTTTTTTTTTTTTTTTTTTGAGACAGAGTCTCGCTTTGTTGCCCAGGCTAGAGTGAGTGCTGTGGCATCAGTCTAGCTCACAGCAACTGCAAACTCCTGGGCTCAAGCAATCCTCCTGCCTCAGCCTCCCGAGTAGCTGGGACTACAGGCATGCACCACTATGCCTGGCTAATTTTTTTCTATATATATTAGTTGGCCAATTAATTTCTTTCTATTTATTGTAGAGATGGGGTCTCGCTCTTGCTCAGGCTGGTTTGGAACTCCTGACCTCGAGCAATCCGCCCGCCTCGGCCTCCCAGAGTGCTAGGATTACAGGCGTGAGCCACTGCGCCCGGCCTAAAATAATGATCCTCATCATAACTTTTTTGGAATGAAAATTTCTTACGGTGTTGTGAATGTTCCTTATTAATTAATGAGAATGTTGATTAATTAGCATGCTCCTTTCTCCAGGTTTTTATTATTCAGCTACTTTACATATAATAGTCAATTCAGAAGTGACAAGAGCAGAGTGCCTAGGCATCTTATATATTCAGGCAGCTCTGTGAAACATTTTGATCACCTGAAAGAACTATGTGGAATAGGAGATTTCTTCCTAAAGTTTATATAGAGAAATCCATGGAAGGAATTTTGTCTTTTAGCCCTACAGTCAGAATTTTCTCCATTTCAAGTTTTCAGAGAGCATTCTCTAAGTGATGGGGTTTTTTAATCAGAGAACATTTTCACAACTTCTGGCAGTGATTATAGATTATAGATTAATAATGAATCTTTGCTGTGTATATAGTTTTAAGTCAGAACCAGCAAGTTGTCTTCTCTTGGAAAAGAAAACAACATGTTGAATTAGGTTCTTGTTTTCCTCACAACTTTAAAATGTCACAAACTGTAAATAAAACTGTGTTGTTTTTTCCTGTTTGTTGTTTTGTATGTGTGATTTTCTTTAATTTCAGGAGCTGCCTGCCAATAGCGTGCTTCTGATTTACCTGTCAGCCACTGGCGTTTTCCCCACAGGTCGTTCTGATAGTGAAGGTATAATAAAGGAATGCTCCCTGTCGTGAGCAGGGCTTGAACTCTCTTTATTTTCTACAAGATGATGGCCCATGGCCCACAGACCATCTCAAGCTTTCTAGATAGGTGATCAAATTTGAAACCTGGTCTATTTGTTGAATTGGCAATCTTATAGATACCTCTGTCTCTTTTGTTTCCTGAAATATTATACAGTGAAGCTCATCAGTTTTCTTCTAAGTCATGAGAAAATTCATGTATTCAATGCTTGCTTTACTGTCAAATTTTCCAAAAACATAATATCTATCTATCTACATATAGATAGATAGATATAAGGAGTTTGATGTTTTAAAGTTGAAAGGATGATGGAATAAGTAAGCCTAATTATCTATTTCATATCAATGAATTTTTCTCAACCTTTAGTAAATTAAGGAATTTGGTCAGTGGCTACATTATGGCTGAAAGTCTTTGTAGAAATCAGTGTACTTTTGTAACTGTGAAAGTTCAAGCCCTTGTCATGATTTTGTTTTCTGTTCTTTTCCTTTATTTTGTTTTATTGTTTCAATCTGTAGAATATTGGGATGCTGTTTCAGAATAAAAACTTAAAACTGTCCAGAATATATGAGTCCAGAAATTGATCAGAAGAGATGAGTAATTTGGATGTAAATAAGATAATTAAATCTCTGTCTAGGCAAAAAAAAAAAAAAAATTAAACATCCTTAACATTTTCCTCCTCATCTGTTTGTTGAAATTTGCATTCCTTTATACAATGCATGTCCCTGCCATCTTCCATGCATGACCTACAGATTCTCTTAAATGTTAAAATGAAAACAAAACAAATCTCTTTGGTCTTTTCATTGCAGTAATTTTTTAAGGGATAAAGTAGAACACTTAACATTAAAAGTGATATAAAATCTTAAACTAGTTTTTTTGTAATAGAGTTAGTAATTTTGTTTACAAATAATTATTTCTATGCCTTATAACATATACTGTTAAAGCAGGTTTTCTGGGTTTGTGCCTAACATATTGACCTCTTATTTAATTTTTTCAAAGTACCATAGGTAAAAACTCAGTGGTCCTTTAAGAGAGATTATCTGAATATCCCACAGCTGCTGTGCCGTTTAGATAAGAGTTTAGCTAACTCATATGAATCTAGTGAAAAAAGGCTAACTTCAAAACCAGAACTAAAGTGTCTGATATAATAGTCATAATAATGGATTTTTCACACACTGAAATTTAGCAGTACTTTTCTTAAAAACGAAGTGTTTTTTCAAAGAGAATTTTCAAATTCTATTCAAATTTTTTCCTAAATTTTACAATTAGTGAGTGGCTCATTTAAAATTATAGTTAAGAGATTAAGATTTCATTCTGCAACTCTCTTTATAAAATAATTTTGTTAAGCCTAAAATTTTAATGAAATGACCTTGAAACAAAAAGGTCATTTTGGATATCCCAGATCTCCATCCCTTTTATTACGTACAATAATGGGATGCAGTAGATTCTTGTTTTGTTTCTCATTATATTCTGTTTGAAGAACTGGTGAATAATTAAATGATTTTTTAAAATGTTGAAAGAGACAACATATTAAAATCATTTAAATACTACATTAAATTAAAATGTTAATTCTAAAATAATTAAAATGTTTCGTGATTATTTTCCCCTGTGTCAATAAGAGATTCATACAATACTTTTGTATTTGAACATCAGATGAATGATACTCTTCAATTGAAGTCTAGGATTCTTCCCTTTGTTTTTATAGGTCCTTATGATTTTGGAGGTGTACTTACTAATAGTAACCGAGATATTATAAATGGAGATGCCATCCACAAACGAAATCAATCCCACAAGGAAATGCACTGGTATGTATTCTGGTGACTCTCCCTATCATAAAAATTATAGCTCTCTCTATAAATATAAAAAATATTAAGTGAAATGGAGACTTTTTTCAAGTACTAGAAAGGTTCCCTTAGACTACTGTTACTAACACTTATTTGAACTCCAGCAATATTTCAGGCTCTGACTATCCTAGGATATTAGAATTTTTGGTTGCTATTCATTCATTGAACAAATATTTTATTGAGTATATATTATATGTCAAAGCACTCTTCAATCACTGGAAATATGTCAGTGAACAAAATTGCAATCTTCTGGGAGACAATGCATGTATACAAATATACAAATAATATGTCAGGATGTGATACATTTTAACATCAATAAGAACTTTATTGATTTATTGATTTATATTGAACTATACTTCATATAAGGTTCCTTTGGAAAGAACTTATTTTCTTTTTTTTTTGAGACAGAGACTTGATCTGTTGCATATAAAGTTTCTTTGGTTCCATATAGCACAAATGAACTAAATTGCATGATTTCAAATAGAATTTCATCTATGAAAGTTTGCTCTTTTTGTAAACACAACACCTTCACTGCTTGGGTCATTATTGGCTCTAGAATTTCTCCACCTGAAAGCAGTCTAGTTATAAAGAAAACTTGACTTGTCTGAAACTACCTTTCTAATACAGATTGAATATCCTTTATCTGAAATGCTTGGGACCAGAAATATTTCAGGTTTTGGATGTTTTAGATTTTGGGATATTAGCATATACATAATGAGAAATCTTGGGAATGGGACCCAAGTCTAAACATAAGAGTCATTTAGGTTTCATGTATACCTCATACACATAGCGTGGAGATAATTTTATTTTTCCCTTTGGGATGCTGAATAAACTGTGTGTTGTGTACATAGTCTTGTTCTGTTGCCCTGGGTAGAGTACAGTGGCATCATCACTATAACCTTAAGCTCCTGGGCTTAAGTGATCCCCTTTCCTCAGCATCCTGAGTAGCTGAGACTATAGGCACGCACCACAATACCCAGCTAATTTTTCTATTTTTAGTAGAGACAGCATCTTGCTTTTGCTCCGAATGGTCTCTAACTCCTGAGCTCAAGCAATCCTCCACCTGGGCCTTCCAAAATGCTAGAATTACAGTCCTGAGCCACCATATCTGGCCATGTGCATGTGTCTTGTCTGTAACCTGTCACATGAGGTCAGGTATAGAATTTTCCACTTGAGGTGTTATGTCGGCTCTCAGACAGTTTTGTAGCTTGGAGCTTTTTGCATTTTGAATTTTCAGATTAAAGATGCTGACCCTGTACTGCATGATCTCATTTATATGGGGAATATAAAAAAGTCAAACTCATAGAAGCAGAGAGTAGAGTGGTGGTTGCCAGAGGCTGGGAGTCGGGGGAAATGCAGAGATCCGGTCAGAGGGGACAACCTTTCAGTTATAAGATGAATAAGATGTAAAGTGCAGCATGTTGACAGTATTAATACAGTATTACTTACTTGAAATTTGCTAAAAGGGTAGATCTTAAGTGTCCTCATCACTCCCCCCCCACACACAGTTACATACAAAGGGTAACTATGTGTGGGGATGGATGTGTTGAGTAATTTGATCATGGTACACACTACATGATACACGCATATACCGAATCATCATGTTTTACACCTTTAATATATACAATTTTTATTAATAAAACAAAAATTTAAAACCTTATTGAAGTTTGATGATATTGCGCATTAAAGCATCATTTTATATATTTACATTTACATTAATATCTATACACATGTACACATTGTCTACTAAGGCTTGGGCAAGAGAGCATGCCAGCAGTGTCTCTCAAATATAATCCATGTTACTGGACTTCAGCCTTTGGGTTCAATAGGTCTTCTGTGGACAGTGAATCTCCATGTTTAACAGGCACCCTTGTGATTCTGATACAAATGGCAAGAGGAAACATAAAGGCTAGGAAAAGGGGGTTCCCTACTTGTCATCTGCAATATTAATATTATAATATTAAGATGTTACTTGAAATATTAAAAATCTTTAAAATAGAGATTTTGAAGATTTCATTGAAATACAAATCTAGTTGTATTATTGCATCTTGTTTTCAAAACATGTTTTTAGAAGAAGCTTTTAAATATGAAACAAGTACCTACCTGCTGACTTCTGAGGTTTCATACTGTATGTTTAGTCATCTTTAAATATACAGACTTCTCTTTAGCTTAGATATTCTTCAATAATTATTTCTAAATTTTTGCTTAAAATAAAACTAACTTGGCCATCCCAGTAAATGCAGACTTTTTTTGTCCTTTGCTTAATTAATCTTTGGTTTTTTTTCCTCAGTGCTGTGATGAAATGGAGATATATATGAGCAGATCAAACTGAAGAATAAGATTTCTGAGACTTGGCCAGCATAGTTATGCAATTCTTCATTGTTGTTGTTGTTTTTCCAGCCTTCATCCTGGAGATCTCTATCCTTTCACCAGGAAGCCCCTGTTTATCATTGTGGATTCATCCAACAGTGTTGCATACAAGGTGAGCTCCCTCATGGCTGTCGCACACGGCAGACATTATGGCACCAACCCAAGGGTACTCACTCTTAATGTGTGCCTTTTTATTTTGCTTTGTTTTGTTTAATGTTACACAGTTTGTATTTAGTGTTTCTTTTCTTTTGAGGTTGTGCATGCTAGTCAGGATCTCGTGCTATGAATAGAAACAAGAAGAAAAACGCATGAATGGACTCTCAGTGGAAAATAATAAATCCTCCTGCAGGAAAAAAAAAATTCAAGATTTCCAAGATCTCTGGTGGGAGGTTTATTTTTGTTATACAACCCAGAATAATTTTTTTTAATAGAGGTAGAAGTATAAGGGTGAATTTTATTTTCTAGTTTTTGAACGTTTTCCTCTTCTGTCTACACACTGAGCTGCTGTAGTTTAAGTGAAACTTTTATCCCATGTTACACAGTTATAGTCATTGAATATTAACATTGTTTTACATGCACTTCATTTTTTAAAAATTTGTGACGTTTGGAATAAAAGATGGCCCTGAATGCTTAAAAAGGTGACAGGGATCTGACTTGAATATCCTTTGTATTATGTTTTGCTATTAAAGCAGCGGTTTTCAGAGAATCTCAAAAGAATGCCAGCAGTTAGCACTTTAAAGTTGGATTTTAGAATTCAAACTGTAATAATTTATAGGAAAATGAAAACATAGTCTTTAGAATCCTTTGTATCTATCTGGTTGGAATGTTTCATTAGTGAAAAATATGTTCTCAAAGTGTACAGATCTGCCACTTTATTTCTGTTGTAAATGTTCGTATTTGCAATTAGATGGAGAAGCAAACATTTATAGATTTATTTCAGGAGAGCAATGGAAATATCTAGTAGCCAAGAGCGCTGACCCCAAGTATACGTTTTCCATTTAGTTTTCATATTTAGTTTCATTTTTTAAACTCTGAATTCCAAGAGCATCTAACTCACTCTAAATTTTTCAGCGTATTTCCTGCTATCTATTTTGTCAGTTTAATATTACAACTTTTTTTTTTTTGAGACAGAGTCTTACTCTGTTGCCCAGGTTAGAGTGCTGTGGCATCAGCCTAGCTCACAGCAACCTCAAACTCCTAGGCTCAAGCAATCCTTCTGCCTCAGCCTCCTGAGTAGCTGGGACTACAGGCGTGTGCCACCATACCTGGCTAATTTTTTCTCTATATTTTTATTTGGCCAATTAATTTCTTTCTATTTTTAATAGAGACAGGGTCTCGCTTTTGCTCAGGCTGGTTTTGAACTCCTGACCTAGAGTGATCCACCCGTCTCTCCCAGAATGCTGGAATTACAGGCGTGTGCCACCGCACTCGTCCCTTAATATTACAACTTTTGAGTTTTAGGAAAGTTTGCTGTATACTTTCTTAAATTGTGTGTGTGTATGTGTGTGTGTATGTGTGGTGTTGTAAGAGGAGAGTGTGGGAGGCTGCTGAAGGAAAAGGTTTATTGGTTACCACAATTCAACTTATAAAACCAGAAGACTAGCTGGGCGTGGTGGCTCACGCCTGTAATCCTAGCACTGTGGGAGGCCAAGGCGGGTGGATTGCTTGAGGTCAGGAGTTTGAAATCAGCCTGAGCAAGAGTGAGAGACCCCATCTCTACTATAAACAGAAAGAAATTAATTGGCCAACTGTTTTTTTTTTTTTTAAAGGAAAAAAAAACCCCAGAAGACTGTAGGCATTTTGTGTCTTCACAGAATTAAAAAAAAGCATTCTGTGTCTTTGTCAATGAAAATCAATCAGCTGCTACAGTTTGATGATGTGACCAAATGTGTTGATACAGCAGGTCAAATGTATTGTTTAACATGATCTAGTGTGCACTTAGGGTATTTTAACAATCTATTAATGTCTTTCAATTTAATTGGACATTATTGGACACCTCTTATAATTTCAAGATTCTCATTCATTGTATATGCCTGCTATTTCCAGAACACTGTCTAGGTATAGAATGAGTATTGGATGCTGATTTTAAAAAATACCTTTGTGCATAATTGGAAATGTATTTACTCAGTTATATATCATGATTTAATTCTAGATGCCCAAGACAACTGTGAATAATTAGAAATTGTTTTTGTTTGCTTTTGATGGCACATACATTATCAGTACTTTAAAGAATTAAATTGTTTGGAACATATTGATCTTTAGAAATGAAATGAGGACCTCACATGCAGGAGGCAAATCAGAGCCAGACACAGACCAATCTGGTCTTTTTAAAAATTAGTATTAATGCATCTAATTCAAACATACAGTTCTCTTTGAAGGTGTCTGATACACCATCTGAAGGTGTCTGATACTTTTCCCACAAAAGCATTTGTAAAAAAGTCTTAAACTGCCATTTTGAAAGTTTTTAATGAAAAAAGATAACTGAGTAACTCATGTATTATTTCTTGAGTACCTACTTTGTTATATATGTTTCATATATATGTGCATTTTATAAGTATATGTCTCCTATATGTTTCTTCATTGAAATACAAAGTTTCATGTGTATTTCGTCATTTAAATATTACTCTTTTATATTTATGAAAGTAACTCATGCATATAGTTTAAAGCTTTAGTTCTCAACTCTTTCTGTGCATCAGAAACATTTACAGCCCTTTTGAAAACCACTTATACCTAGGCAACACCACCTATGATTCTGATTCACTTGACCTTGGGGTGTATCTCAGCTCAGTATTTTTTAAGACCAACTCCATGGTGCTGTCAGGGTGAGAACTACTCAAAAAGTCCTTCCACGTTCTTTAGTACAAACAGTACTTGCCTGCTCTCTTGTGCTACCCCAATTTGCCTCTTCTCTGAGGCCACCATTAACATTTTTTAGCTGATTATTCTGGTATTTTATCATCATTTTTCTAATAAATATGCTAGTATTGATAGTTCTTTTTTTAAAATAAAATTTATTATATTTAAATTTCTTTAAATTTCAGTTATACTTAAGTTTGCAAGATCTGAAGATAGTTCTTGATTGTTCAGTTTTACATATTGATTTCCCACTATGAAAGAGAAATTTAGCCCTCTTTCCTCTTCCAGTTCTCAACTTATATTTCTACTCTTTGCATTGTTTTATCCACACAATAGAGAATTTTCATAAATAGGTAATTTTATCCACATAATTTTGATTAACTGAATATTTTTTTTTGAGACAGAGTCTCGCTCTGTCACCCAGGCTAGAGTGTCTTGGCGTCAGCCTCGCTCACAGCAACCTCAAACTCCTGGGCTCAGGTAATCCTCCTGCCTCAGCCTCCTGAATAGCTGGGACTAACAGGCATGCGCCACCATGCCCGGCTAATTTTTTCTATATATTTTTAGTTGGCCAATTAGTTTCTTTCTATTTTTAGTAGCAATGGGGTCTCGCTCTTGCTCAGGCTGGTTTCGAACTCCTGACCTTGAGCGATCTGCCCGCCTGGGCCTCCCAGAATGCTTGGATTACAGGCGTGAGCCACCGTGCCTGGCCTGATTAACTGAGTATTTAGTGCTTATCTTATCATGAGTGTAGAATATTTTTAACAGCTAAGCCAAATATTAATAGTAAACTATGGTTTCTTTTTCTTTCCTATGCAACTTTTTACTTTTCCTGTAACAAATAATTATCTGTCTTTCTTGTCTTTTTCTGAGCTTATCACTAATTCAACCCCAGTCTCCTCACCAATTGTCTAAATCAGGGGTCCTCAAACTTTTTAAACAGGGGGCTAGTTCGCTGTCCCTCAGATCGTTGGAGGGCCGTTGGAGAGTGCGGGCACATTCCACACGTGCGCGCTGTGGGCCTGGGACCGAGTCGCCTGCTAAGCAGGACAGGCAGTGGTGGCAAAAACAACTGGCAGGCCGGATAAATGTCCTCGGCGGGCTGCATGTGGCCCACAGGCCATAGTTTGAGGATGCCTGGGTCTAAATCTTCTGTCAGGTTGTTCAAAATTGTTAGCTCTTCTCTTAATTTTATCTTCGTGATGAATTGTTTCACAGAGCATGAGAACTGGTCACCTTCACACATGCTGCTCTGCTCTCATCCTGAATTTCTTTTTATTATTATCCTGGCAGTTCTTCGTGTCTCTTCTGTATTGGATCCCCTGCTTCCTATATCCTGTGTCGTCTTCTTTCTTGGTTACTCTCTTGTTTTGGTACAGCATCGCCTGTAGTTGCTTCCTAGGAAAGGATGAATATGAGATAAAATTTTTGAGATCATGCACTTCTGCAAATGTCTTTAATTTTCCGTCTTTATCAGTATTTGTCGAAGGATTAATTAAAGGCGCTGTTGTCCTTGTTTTATACTTGCAGAAGCTAAGTATCTGTGGAAGTTCAGTATCTTGCCTACTATTTCCAGCACCAGTCTTTCTCATTCCAAAGCCCATGTCCTGTCCACACTGGAGGAGCTTTGCAGGCTAGTCTGAGCCTCCTTTCAGAGGGGGACAATTGAAATAGCGATATTTGGGAAACAGTATGGCTGGTATTTTGGTTCTTAGATTCCATTAGGGGTGAACTAGGTAAGTTAATTGGCTTTATCTGTGGTACTAATAGGAGCTTTAAAAAAATCTATCATTTTGAATAGTACTTTTTTTTTTTTTTTTAAGACACAGTCTCACTCTGTTGCCTGGGTTAGAGTGCCATGGCGTCAGCCTAGCTCACAGCAACCTCAAACTCGTGGGCTCAAGCCATCCTTCTGCCTAAGCCTCCTGAGTAGCTGGGACTACAGGCTTGCGCCACCATGCCCGGCTAATTTTTCCTTTTTTTATATATATATATTTAGTTGGCCAATTAATTTGTTTCTATTTTTAGTAGAGACAGGGTCTCCTCTTCCTCAGGCTGGTTTCGAACTCTTGACCTCAAGCGATCCACCCGCCTCGGCCTCCCAGAGTGCTAGGATGTACTTCTTTTTATTATCCTTTTTTCTCTTGGAGGAAGAAAATCCTTTTGAATATTTAAATATTTATGACAGATCTGGATTCCTGCCAGTGAAAATGACTTAACACCTCTGTCAAAATAGGCATATTTATCTAAACAGCCTCATACCAAAGTATTTGACTGATGTCTGCAGATTGCTGCAGTCTGTTAAGGCGTCACAACAAAATTCAGCTGTGTGAGAGGTCTGCTTCCAGTCAGCTTCATTCTCATTCCATTTGTTTCTCGTTGCTTTGAGAGATCTTCTTTGTTTTTGGCATCCTGCAGTTATATTACCGTATATCTAGGTTTGGTTGAACCCTATTGGGATTTATTGGACTTCTTGAATTGGTAGCTTGCAGTTTTTTGTTACTGCTGGGAAATTCTCAGCCGTTTTGTCTTTACATATTGATGGTTTGTCAATGATAGAGGTAGCAAAAAAAAAAAAACCAACTTTAAAAAAATTGACAGTACTTTAGCCTCTCTCTCCTCGCCTTCTGATTAAATGTGTAGATATTAGACATTTACACTGTGTCTTCCACATCTCTTAACCCCTCTTTTATATTTTCCATCATTTGTTTCTCTCATTTATTTTTTTTTCACCTTTTTATTATTATTAATAGGAGCTAGATGTTTCTCTGGTTGAAATTTGTGTAGTTTCTTCTTATTTAGATTTTAGTTCACAAATCTCTCTTCCAGTATGTCTAACTTGCTCTATTTTTATGTTGGTTATGGTATTTTTCTTTTCTAGAAGTTTTATGTGGTTCTTTTTCAAATATTCCAAATTGCCTTTTTATAGTTTCCTATTTTCAAGCTTTTCTTTAATTCTTTAAACTTAATAATCTTTTTTTTTTGAGACAGAGTCTCGCTTTATTGCCCATGCTAGAGTGAGTGCCGTGGCGTCAGCCTAACTCAGCAACCTCAAACTCCTGGGCTCAAGTGATCCTCCTGCCTCAGCCTCCCGAGTAGCTGGGACTACAGGCATGTGCCACCATGCCCGGCTAATTTTTTTTTCTATATATATATTAGTTGGCCAATTAATTTCTTTCTATTTATAGTAGAGACGGGGGTCTCGCTCTTGCTCAGGCTGGTTTCGAACTCCTGACCTCGAACAATCTGCCTGCCTCGGCCTCCCAGAGTTCTAGGATTACAGGCGTGAGCCACCGCGCCTGGCCCTTAATAAACTTTTTGATACTTATTATTTATTATATACCTGATAATCCTTACACTTGAAATCTGATTTTGCCGTTTAAAGCACTCTTTGCTGCTTTTGTGTCCCTGCATGCTTGATTAGTTTGGACTATGTTTCTTTCTTCTCAGTATTCTTAAAATCATTTGTAGGAAGTTCACAGAGCCCTAGGATGAAGGTATCTTCATGCAGATGGTCTGCATTTGTTTATGCCAGACACCTGTAGGCACTACCAGTTTGGGACCATGTTTTTGGGATCACCCAAAAGATGGTGATAGAAATTTGGGCTGCAAATATGATGAGGGCTGGCTTGTGCTGACAATCCTCAGGAACTAATTTTTTTTTTCTTTCTGGTCTTTGTTCAGCTTAGCACCAAGAAAAATTTCCTTGCCATCTCATGAGGAGTGGTCATGGGAAGAAGGGACATGTCAAGTTTGGTTTTGGTTCATCCTTAAGCTAAGGGTACTCTTTAGGATTCCACTTTAATGTGGGGCTGGTCTTCTATTATAATAGGTTGCCATCCTGGGCAGACCCTAAGCTCTGTCATTTGTCCCCCTTTCCAGAGGAGACTTTCAAAACCCAAATTCAAGTTGCTGGATTGCTTCTAGGCAAAAGAGTTCTGCAGTCTGCTTATTTTCTGTCTTCTCTACTGGTTTGTCTATATCTCTCTGACCTCTTATCAGTGGAGTGGCTCTGAGTTTGGTCCTGGTTCATGGTCTTTTCCAGCTACAGCTCCTCCCTTGATGGTCTTATCCAGTTTTATAACTAATTATTAATACTATCTCTATGCTGATGACATTCAAATTTATATCCTCCAGTTAGACCTCTCTCTCTGGAACTCAGCTAGAATATGATCTACCTACTCCATATCTCTAATTGGTAATTCTCATAGAGATTGCAAACTGAACAGGCCCAAGACAGAATTCCTACACCTCTTCCACATATAGCTTTGCCCATCATAGTTAATGGCTGTTATGCTTTTATAGTTGCCTCAGCCAGAATCCTCGGTTTCATACTTGACTCTTCTTTTCATCACATCCCACATCCATTTCAGGAAATCTTTTTGATTCTAACTGATATGTATATCCCAAATCTCATTACCTCTCCTGCCTCACCCTGGCCCATGCCACCATCATCATGCACCTGAATTACTGCGGTAGTTTTCTAACCAGTCTTCCTCCTCCTGCCTTTCCCCTCCTGCAAGTGTGCCTGTAAGTTAGATATGTCACTTCTCTGCTGAGATCACTAGTAGCTTGTCATCTCACTCAGAGAAAAGGCTTTATTCTCACACACCTTCCCATTTCTCCCAAAAGCATCTCTGATCTCTTGCTGGTCTCCGCTCTTGCTGGGTTCTTTAGCCACACTGACTTCCTTGCCATTCCTCAGACACACCAGGCAGTCTTCTGCTCTGAATCTTTGCATTCTGTTCCCTCCGCTTTGAATCCCTTCCAAAGATACCCACGTTGTTCTTTAGGAGTTTGAGCAAATAAAGCCTCTTACTAAGGTCTTCTTGAATTGCCCTATTTAAAATTATATGCCTCCCCGGTACTCCTTATGCACCTTTCTTACTTTATTATTCTTAATAATCATAACAGATAACTTTTACATACTGGCTACTAGTGCCATGCACGGTTCTAAGCACTTTATGTATACACATTTAATTCCCACACAACACAGTACATTGCTTTTATTTATTTATTTATTATTATTATTAGAGTCTTGCTTTGTCACCCCAGCTAGAGTGTACTGGCATCATAATAGCTCACTGTAACCTCAAACTGCTGGGCTTATGCAATCCTCCTATCTCAGCCTCCTGAGTAGCTGAGACTACAGGCACCATGCCAGGACTACTGGCCACCATGCCAGGCTAATTTTTCTATTTTTTATAGAGATGGGGTCTCACTATGTTGCTCTGGCTGATCTCAAACTCCTGGTCTCAAGCAATCCTCTTGTCTCAGCCTCCCAAAGTGTTTGGGTTATAGGTGTGAGCCACCATGCCCTCAGCAATGCATTGCTTTTATTATCCCCATTTTACTATTAAGAAAGCCAAGGCACAGAAAGATGAAGTAATTTGCCCAAGGTCACACACAGCTAGTACTGTGTTTCCCTGAAAATAAGACAGTGTCTTATATTTATTTTTCCTCAAGAGGACACCCTAGGGCTTATTTTCAGGGGATGTATTATTTTTTTTAAGTACAGTACAACAATCTACATTTATTCAAATATAGTTAAGTTGTCTTCTTCTGGAGCATCATCATAACTCTCCAAACCCCGAATTCCATCCTGAATTTCTTTCGACTCTATTTCCTTTAGAACCATTGGCCCCATTCTCTCATGTCAAGCAATAGAGCTTTCATGGGGCAGATGAGAAGGGCTGCTTGTCTTCTTTACTGCTCTGTGACGAAATGCATCGGTTGTGCAGATATACTGCGTAGCCACGCCCATCACTAGGTCTTATTTTCGGGGTAGGGCTCATATTGCGCAAATGCTTAGAAATCCTGCTAGGGCTTATTTTATGGGTAGGTCTTATTTCTGGGGAAACATGGTAGGTGGCTAAGTTGGAATTTAAAAACAATCTGTAAAGTCTGTGCTATTAACTATACTCTATGCTATGTTCCCAAATGTGGCACTTGTCACCTTCTGTGACATTCTATCACTTTATTTATTTTGTTTACTATGGGTTTCAACCTTCTACTTCCACCACCATCTAAATCTCAACTCCAGAAGACAGGGTTTTTTCTCTCTGTTTTATTTATTGTTATATCCCTAGCACCTAGGGCAGTGTCTTGTCCATAGGTTCAATTAGTATTTGTTGAAGAACAGCTGTTTTAAAAGGACCCTATATACTGTTAAAAGTGAATACTTTGTTTTAAATCAGGCATCCAACCCAGAACAGGTTCAGAGAGGCTCTAGCAAATGTATTTTAAAGCCTCAGGCTGGAATGGTGGCTCACGCCTGTAATCCTAGCACTTTGGGCTGCCAAGGCATGAGAATCACTTGAGCCCAGGAGTTCGAGAACAGTGTGAGCAACATAGAGAGACCTCATCTCTACAAAAAAATAGACAAATTAGCCAGGCGTGGTAGCGTGCATCTAGTCCCAGCTATTTGGGAGACTGAGGCAAGAGGATCACTTAAGCTCAGGATTTTGAGGTTATAGTGAGCTATGATGATGCCACTGTACTCCATCCTGGGCAAAAGAGCAAGACCCCATTTCACTAAATAAATGAATGAATGAATGAAAGGAAGGAAGGAAAGAAAGAACAAAAGGAAAGAAAAGAAAGAAAGTCTCAGTTAAAGAGATTTTGTGGGGAAAAATAGTGAATGGCTTTATGAAGGAAATCTGAAAAGCCCAGTCACTGGATATAAATGGAGAAAAGTTATAAAAATTATCTCCTTTTTGCCCCAAGAAAGGCTTCTAATCATTATGGGTTTACCAATACATACTTTTAAACTTTTAGAGTCAGATACACAGTTTCAGGTCAATGAGAAAGATCAGAACTATTCAATTCATTCCATAGCAGTTAGGCCACAAGACACTTGTATGGCCTTGAACGTGTCCATGGTCTTTTCTGAGCCTCTTTTTCCTTTTCTATAAAATAGGTTGTCCAGGAGTTCAAGACCAGCCTGAGGAAGAGCAAGACTCCGTCTCTACTAAAAATAGAAAAAATTAGCTGGACATTACCATGTGCAGGCCTGTAGTCCCAGCTACTCAAGAGGCTGAGGCAGGAGGATCACTTGAGCCCAGGGGTTTGAGGTTGCAGTGAGCTATAATGACACCGCTGCACTCTAGCCGGGGCAACAGAGCAAGACTCTTGTCTTAAAAAAAAAGTTGTCAATACTGATCTTACAGGATTTTTATGATTGCAGGTTAGGATCTAAAAAGCCTATAATAGTTTCTGGAATGTAGTTACGACTCAGTAAATCATAGGACTTGTTATGACAATGATACTATTTCTAGATAAATATACCTCATGCACAAAAGAAAACTGTACTCTGGTTTAGTTTATCAAAACAGAGCAAAAAAACTTAAGTAAAATAATAGCAAATAGGCTTATTAATAGAATAATCTACCAAAAGAGTTTATCTAAATCATACATGAAGGTTAAATATCTGAAAATCAATCAATACTATATTCCATGTCAGGATAAATAAGAAAAATCACATGCTTATTTCAGTGTCATTTTGTAAAAGCTAATAAAATTCATTGCCCATTCTTTTTTTTTTTTTTGAGACAGAGTCTCACTTTGTTGCTCAGGCTAGAGTGAGTGCCATGGCGTCAGCCTAGTTCACAGCAACCTCAAACTCCTGGGCTCAAGCAATCCTTCTGCCTCAGCCTCCCGAGTAGCTGGGACTACAGGCATGCGCCACCATGCCCGGCTAATTTTTTGTATATATATTTTTAGTTGGTCAATTAGTTTATTTCTATTTTTAGTAGAGACGGGGTCTCGCTCAGGCTGGTTTCGAACTCCTGACCTTGAGCGATCCGCCCGCCTCGGCCTCCCAGAGAGCTAGGATTACAGGCGTGAGCCACGGCGCCCGGCCTCATTGCCCATTCTTAACTAAAACATTGAACCTATGATGAAGAGCTCCTATTAATCATATTAAATAACGAACTTTGTACTTATAGAGGCACTAAAAGTATTTTTAATTAAAATAAGCAAGAAAAGTGAATACCTGCTATTATCATTGTGGTATGATCTTATTTTAGTCTCAACCAGAAGTTTATAACATTCCCAATATGAAACAATAACAAAAAGTTTTTCAGACTAGTGAAAGAGGACACAAAACATTAAATATTAGAAAGAAAAAATCATTAGCTGCAGATGGTATAGTTTTATATTTAGAAAATCCAAAGGAATCACGGAAAAACTATTAATATGAATATAAATTCAGCAGAGTGGTTAGGTATGGGGTGAATTTATATTAAAAGTAATAGTAATCTCATACATAAGCTATAGCCAGTTAAAATTTCTTCAGTACATGTTCCATTTATATACATTTGCTATACTTTTCTTAACATAGTAGCATTGACTCATATAATTCATATATGTGGGCAGTTATGAGACATTCCTCAAACACTTTATTTTTATTTATTTATTTTTTTTTGAGACAGAGTCTCACTTTATTGCCCAGGCTAGAGTGAGTGCCGTGGCGTCAGCCTAGCTCACAGCAACCTCAAACTCCTGGGCTCAAGCAATCCTGCTGCCTCAGCCTCCCAAGTAGCTGGGACTACAGGCATGTGCCACCATGCCCAGCTAATTTTTTCTCTATATATTAGTTGGCCAATTAATTTCTTTCTATTTATAGTAGAGATGGGGTCTCGGTCTTGCTCAGGCTGGTCTCGAACTCCTGAGCTCAAACGATCCGCCCACCTCGGCCTCCCAGAGAGCTAGGATTACAGGCTTGAGCCACCGCGCCCGGCCTCCTCAAACACTTTAAATAAAGATGATAAGACTATCCTATGGGAGTTGAACTATAAAATTAATTACTGAATGGGTCAGAGCAGAAAGCACCTGAAACTATTAAAGCAACTTAAAGAAACTATTTCCCAGGTCCAAAATTTGATTATAATTTGAAAGAAGGTATTAACTAACGTATTTGTGTTGGAGGTCTGCAAGATAACCCCCAAATTCAGTGATTTGCTAAGAAGAGTCACAGGATTCAGCATATGATCACATTCACTGCTAAGATTTATTACAGTAGAAGGATACAGAGCAAAATCAGCAAAGGAAAAAGCCATATGGGGTGAAGTTTAAAGAAAACCAGGTGCAGACTTCCAAGGGTCCTATCCCAGTAAAGTCACACAGGATGCACTTAATTCTCCCCACAAGTTGTGACCACATGGATTAAACCTTGTTTACCAGGGAAGCTCATTAGGGACTCGGTGCCTAGGGTTTTTATTGGGATCTGATCATAAGGGCACTCTGTCTTGCTCATACCAAAATGCAGGATGCCCAGAAGGAAAGCAGGTGTTCGGCATAAACCATCTTGTTTGCATAAACAGTCTAGGCAGAGTGAGCCACTCTTTATCAGTTCTGCTAATGATGGGAACCGTCCCCAAATCTAAGTCCCTGGAAGCCAGCCAAGGGCCAGCCTTGTAAACAGACCTTTCAAAGGATGGCAGTCAGACCTGCTATGCTCTGCACAGTATTTAAACAAAGCAAAATAAAAAGAAGATAGAAATTGGTTATCAAGGAAAGTGAAGAAAAAGGAGACCTTGGGAAATAAATAACAGTAATGTCCATTTTAGCCTTATCCAAGAGCAAGAGTGGTGGCCTGGCCAAAGACCCCTAAGGCCATCTCTACATTGTGGAAGATCCCTCAATCTGCCTTATCTGAAGAGTGCTCCCCAATATCATTCAACTTATTTACTCCCTTTGTTTTGATTACAAGAAATTTTTAATTTATCTTAATTATTTAATATTTTTGATGTTGTATTATATTAGCAAAGTTGCAAAATCAAAAATTTCCAAAAGGCATACTGTGAAATCTCTTCCTCCTTCCCAGTCCCAACTCACTAAGTTCCCATCCTTCCCTATGAGTTGTCACTATTATCTGTTTCTTCTTGACCCTTCTAGAAAAAATTTTAAAATGCATATATAAGCCAAAACAAATACATTGTCTTTAGTCTTCTTAGTTATATAAATGATAGTAACATCCTATACAAGGTAATTGGAGTATCCAACCCTTCAAGCATTTATCATTTCTTTGTGTTAAGAACATTTCAATTCTACTTTAGTTTTTTAAATATACAATAAATTATTGTTAACCATAGTCACCCTACTGTGCTACCAGATACAAATATTAGATCCTACTCATTCTATCTAACTGTATTTTCGTTCCCATTAACCATCCCCAGTTTATCCCCTGCTTCCCAGTTTTTTCTTATTGCTTTAGAGAAGCACTTTGTATTTTAAGGAGATTAATCCTTTGTAATGTAAGGTTTCACATATTTTCCTCAGTTTGTTATTTGGCTTTTGATTTTGTTTATGCTATATTTTGCCATGAATAAGCTTTTGATTTTTACGTAACTAGGTTTATTGATCTTAGCTAATCATAATAGGAAAGTCTTCTAGGTCACAAAAATAACATTTTTTCACCACTGTAATTCAATTTTTTACATTTAAATCTTTGATATAATTGGAATTTATCCTAGTGTATGGCATGAAGTGTGTTTCTGAATGGTGGCTATCCAGTTTTTCTGGATTTGAGCTGTCATCTTTATCATAGACAATCTCCAATTTGAGCTGTCATCTTTATCATATACACCGAAGTCCTAAATGTTTTGGAGTCTAATTCTGGACTTTCCATTCCGTTCCCTTGGTTTTCTGCCTCCTCTGTGCTAGTGCCGCACATTTTTAATTACTGAGGTTTTAAAGTATGTTTTAACATCTGATAAGTCTAGTTCTCCTTTTTGCTTGTTTTCAGAATTCTTCTGGCTAATCTAATTTTTCCATAAGAACTTTATCATTACCTTTTTCAATTGCAGGGAAAAATGTCTGTGGCTGTTTTTATCAAAGTTGGTTTGTTTTTGTTTTTTCTTTTTTGAGACAGTCTCACTTTGTGGCCCAGGCTAGAGTGAGTTCCATGGCATCAGCCTAGCTCACAACAACCTCAAACTCCTGGGCTCAAGCAATCCTACTGCCTCAACCTCCCAAGTAGCTGGGACTACAGGCATGCACCACCATGCCCGGCTAATTTTTGTATATATATTTTTAGTTGGTCAATTAATTTCTTTCTATTTTTAATAGAGATGGGGTCCCGCTCAGGCTGGTTTTGAACTCCTGACCTCGAGCAATCCGCCCGCCTCGGCCTCCCAGAGTGCTAGGATTACAGGCGTGAGCCACCACGCCTGGCCTGAAGTTGGTTTAAGTTTTAATAAATCAGTGTGATGACATTTTAGAATGAGTTTGTCTCTAAGAACATAGTATGTCTTCCTATTTGTTCAAGTCTTAATTTTTATCATTTAGGAGTATTTTAAAGTTACTTTTGTTTATTCATTTATTAACTTTACTCCTAAGAGGTTTATCTTTCTTTTTGCTTTACCAAACACTTTATGATTTTACTTCCCATACAGATCTGCCTTCAGAGACAGAATAACCTTTGTTAAACAGAGTACTCTAGTTTGAGTACTCTGTTTAACTAATTCTCAATGGAAATTACATATTGACATTCTGGTTTTATACATCTTTCTTATGGTCCACAATAATCCAGTCTTCACATACCAGGAAATCAGGTTTTAGAGCCTTTAATAGGCTGAAACCAGATCCTAGATCCTGGAAAGTTCATCCTGGTATATATATTAGTGTAAGTTGCCTGATGGAGAGGCCTCTTAGTGTATAGCCAGATAAACTCTCCCTGCAACAGTACAATCATGTTCATTTAATAAACTTCACTATTTTAATTGAGAGCCTTTAAGAAAGCATGTTTTGCTTGGTAATTATATGTGAATGGCAGTCTCTTCAGCTGATGTTATTGATGTTTCTACATGTGCTTATTTGTTAAAGGGCTGAATCTATACACTAATGATGTGCTTTGGAAAATTACTAAGTAACTATCTCTGGTCAAATCTTTAATGAAAGTTTTAAATTCTTATATATTACAGAATTTCACAAACTTATTTGGACAGCCACTAGTCTGCTTGCTTTCTCCTACAGCATATCCAAAAGCTTTACAAGGTATGTACTGTCATTATCTGTTATACCCATAGGTTGCAAATAAACACTATCTACATTTTGAGTAATAATGATCTTTGTTTTTCCCTCCCATAATTGTCACATGTGGATTTATGGTGTTTGTATGGCAGGTGTCACTCTGAAATACCCAGAAACTGCCAACAACCAGAATTCCTTAATGTGCTACCATTAGGCCTTGAGATAATTCATCCCTGAGAAAGAGGTTGTTTTGTCCCTTGCTCTTGGGGAACACATGATTTGTAAATTTTAAAATTTGTTTTACAGGTGTTTGTTTTGATATGCTTGTCATATCCATATAGCATGATTTCTTTCCTATATCTTTGGTTACATATTTTAGTCATCTTTTAAGAGTATAAGATTGCTAGTCTAGGAAACTTCTCAGTCTGTGCCTGAGTTAGGATAACCTAACTGGCACAAATTAAAGAGTTTCTTTTATTTGCATTTTTACCTTGCTGTGTTCTTTAAATAAAAGAACCTCTTCTAAGATGGCCAGAGAGATAGATTAGTGTTTTGGCCATGTCTCCAATAGCTGAGAATTGAAAGATTTTTGCCCTTGATGATTTATCCTTAATTAGTAACACATAAAATATAATTCTAACTCCCATTTAGTAGGTAAAATACTAAACAAACCTTAACACTGTTTTAGCAGTACTTGTCACTGTTTCACTATCTCCCTGACTGTGAATAGTGCTGATGTCTCTCTGTGGGAGATGGCATTTTACTGCTACTTCCCAGCCAGAAGTCCTGTCTGCTGACATAGTTTGACACAGGAAGTGATGGTCAGCATTTGAATGCCTGAGAGAAGCTGGAGACTTTCACCGTTGTTTTAAGGTAAGTTCTGCTGTTCAACAGGGAAAAATATGTAGAAATATTTTAGTTCATGTATCCAATAGTCCAACTACTAAGGGATAGAACTTACCTTCAAACAACGGTAAAATTCTCCTGCTTTGAGGATTTTGTTATCCTGTTTCCTAGCATTTCTAGAAGAATGTAATCCTGTCCAGTTACTCGAGAGTACTTTTTGCTCTCAATCTGTCTTATCATGATGAACTTTTATTTAAAATTGCATGGTCAAATGGATTAATATCAAGATTAATTGGTCTGAAAGACTATTGTATAAGGGAGAAAAACACAGACAAACTGACTGAATTTGAATTCCGACTTAGCCACTTACTAGCTGTGCGACTTTGGGAAGTTACTCAGCCATTCTGTGCCTCAATTTCTTCATCTGTCAAATGGAAATAATAATAGTAGCTACCTCATAGAATAATGCTGGGTACATAGGAAGTTTTCAGTATGTGCTTTCATTATTAGTAATATGCTTAATTGTAATATATGTCCTTAACATTTTTTTGTTCAGTATCCTGTCATGCTATAAAGCTTATACCTCTAACACGATAAATGAATTGTTCAGTTACACAGGAGATTCAAAATTCTTTTGTGAGAAACATTTTGGGTTTATCCATAGGCATTATTGCTACTTACCCCTCTGCAAAAGGGGTTGTTGGCCCTCAATGTGGGCATAAAACTAGCAGATCTACAAGTAACTGGAATGTCATAGAAGGTTCCTGCACTTCTGGTACTTAAAGCCTATAGTTCTCTCGTTAGCCAAGAGTCACTTCATTCATTCAACAAACATTTATTCAACGTTTATTTGTCCGGTATTGTGCTAGGCACAGGAGATAGCACTCTGGCCTGAAAAACACAATTGTTTCTCACAGAGCCAAATGTCAAGTAGAAAATATAGGCAACCCAACAGGCAATTACTGTAAGTGTTTCACAGGAGGGTGCACAGGAACATGGATGAGGAACTCCTAACCAGCATGTGAGGGTGAGAGAAGGAGATGAGATGATATCTAAAGCGCATTTTGAGAACATGTAGAATTAGATGGGCACAGGGCAGTGACAGAGCCGAGAGTGTTTCTGCAGAGAATGTGCAGTGCTGTGGCTCTGAGCTAAGACAGCTTTTGACACAAATTAAAGTAGCTCCTTCTAGCTCAAGGGTGGAGTTTGGAATTATGTGACTGAGTTATAAAAAAGCTTTTAAGATTTGTTGATCGGCTGGGCATGGTGGCTCACACCTGTAATCCTAGCACTCTGGGAGGCCAAAGCTGGCGGATCGCTCTCAAGGTCAGGAGTTCGAAACCAGCCTGAGCAAGAGCGAGAACCCGTCTCTACTATAAATAGAAAGAAATTAATTGGACAACTAAGAATATATAGAAAAAATTAGCCAGGCATGGTGGCGCATGCCTGCAGTCCTAGCTACTCGGGAGGCTGAGGCAGGAGGATCGCTTGAGCCCAGGAGTTTGAGGTTGCTGTGAGCTAGGCTGATGCCACGGCACTCACTCTAGCCTGGGCAACAGAGTGAGACTCTGTCTCAAAAAAAAAAAAAGATTTGTTGATCAATTTAAGTGGAGGATAATGGGGTGTGGGTTGAGCATCCCTCATCTGAAAATCTGAAATCCAAAATGCTTCAAAATTTGAAAGTTTTTGAGTGCTAATATGACACCAAAAGTGGAAATTCCACACATAAATTATTTAGCACAAACTTTGTTTTATGCACAAAATATTGTATAAAATTACCTTCAGCCTATGTGTGTAAGATGTATATGAAACAGAAATAAATTTTGTGTTTAGATTTGGAACCCGTCCCCAAGATATCTCATTATGTATATGCAAATACTCCAAAATCCCAAATCCGAAACGCTTCTGGTTCCAAGGATTTTGCGTAAGGTATACTCAACTTGTACCGTCAAAAGGTTTTAAACAGGAGTAGCATGAAGGAGCATTCAGTTAATCTCTTGAAGAACAAAACATGGATGGAAATAGGGTGATGGTGGTGGCTGGAGCTAAGGCAGTAACTGGGTATCTGGCTTGAATGGATACTAAGCCAATAGAACCAGTGGGACTTGGTGATGGACTGACAAGGTGTGGGGAGGAAGACAGGAATGAACTTGCAGGCTTCTGGCTAAGGTGCTACTTGATGAGAAGCATATTTGTAGAGAACAAAAAGGGAAATAATTTGCTTTCTTTTGTTGATGTATTACGTTTGAGTTGCCTTTGAGACTTAGATTGAATATAGTAGTCTAGAGCAACACTGTCCAATAAAAATATAACGTGTCAAATATGTAATTTTTAATTTTTTAGTGCCCAGATTTTAAAAGTAAAAACGGGGGTAGGGGAGGAAAAGAAAAGAAAAAAGTAAAAATAAACAGGTAAAGTCAGTGTTGACAATAAATCTTCTTGTATTGAGGCTTTGAAATTCAGTGTGTATTTTATTCTTCATAGTGTGTCTCAGTGTATACCAGTCACATTTTAAGTGTGCAGTAGCTGCTGCCGTACAGCACAGGGCTAGGCCTAAGGAATTCAATCTGGGCTGCAGAGAGGGAATTAGGAATCAGTAGGTATATAAATGGTAACTAATATCATGACAGTAGGAGAGATCAGTTATGTGAAGAGCCAAAAAAAGAAAATACTCATATGTAAGGGACAGGCAGAGAAAGAGCAACTAACAAAGGAGAATGGAAAAGATTGACAATTCTACTACACATCAGAGAATTCTGTCATTGATAGCCTTTGATCTAACACTTGCCATATTTGGATGAAATTTGTTAGTTGGGGGTAAAAAATGGTAAGGACTATGTTCATTTTCCATTTCTCTTAAGTGTACTAGGCCCTCTTTTAAGTTTGTTCACAGAAAGCAACATAACTGGTCTGTGTTTTTGTAGCTTCATGTAGAGTCTGTTTTGTTGAATTATGATTTAATGATATAGCTTTAATTTTATACATTATCAGTATATTAAAATGTTCCTCATGTGTATCCCTTATTTTTTGCAAAACTATTGTCTATATATATAACATGTTTGTTATTACAGATCAATCTCAACGAGGTAGCCTCTTCACTCTCTTTTTGAACAATCCTCTAATGGCCTTCCTGTTTGTCTCTGGATTGTCAAGCATGCGTAGAGGCCTGTGGGAAAAATGTCAAGAATATCTTCGAAAAATCAACCGCGATATTGCCCAGCTACTGACCCATTCACGTTCAATAGGTACCCTCCTAATCTAACTGCACACTTAACAGAATGTACTATAATGGCTTAAAATGGTTACATGTTTTAAATTGTTTGAATTTTTAAAGGTATTTGTCCCAGACAGGAAAGTTGAGAAGACTTTCCTGAAGTTTCCTTCCCTTTGAAATGTAATCTCCATTTAGACATCCTTTTACTGTCACCTTTCTCCTCTTTGCAGATCAGGCATTTCTCCAGTTTTTTGGAGATGAATTTCTTCGCTTACTTCTCACAAGATTTATTTTTTGTTCAGCCACCATGAGGATGCACAAGATTTTTCGGGTAGGTAAAGAATATTATTGATTGATTGATTGATTGATTGTTTGTTTTTTAGAGACTCGGTCTTGCTCTGTTACCCAGGCTAGAGTGCAGTAGCATGATCATACCTCACTGTAACCTTGAGCTCAAGCGATCCTCCCTCCCTGGCCTCCCAAAGTGCTAGAATTACAGGCATGAAAAGAAAAATTATTAAAGACCAATTTTATAATTTAGGTATTTAAGAATCATGTGTTACATTTTACCTATATTAAATAGATCTTAAATAACATTTACAAATGAATATGTAAAGTATAAAGATTAATAATGTTAAGGCATGTCTGAATGCCTAACACCCTCTTTAAGAAGTAGGATATTTAATTTCATTACCTTTAAGGGCCCTCTGTAGATCCTCCCTGATCCTATCTCCCTCTCAAACGAAACTGACATCTTGAATTTTATAATTATCATTCACTTTTCTTTATAGTTTTTCCACATGTGTTTATATTTCTAAACAATATATGATGGATCTATATTGTATGCATTCTTCTACAACTTGCTTTTTTCCAATCAAGATTATATTCTTGAGAGTGAGCCACACTGATGACTATAAACTTCTTCATTCATTTTGTTTAAATATATAATACTAGGCATTATTTGACTGTCTGTCACAAATTACTTATCCATTCTACTGATAATGGACGTTTAGGTTATTTCCAGTTTTTTATTATTAGATAAACAATGCCACTGTGAAATTCATGTATCTATTTCATGGTACATATATGTAAGATTTTTTCTGGAGAATACACCAAATAGTGGAATCGCAAGGTCAGAAGATATAAACATATTTAACTTTACAAGGTAATGCCAAATTGTTTTCCAAAGTGGTTGTATCCATTTACCTTCCACCACTGAAGATGCTATCGTTGTTATAGAAAAAGCTGTGAAAGCCCGAAACAGTATGTTCCCATTGGAGAAAACTGTCTAGATATTGCGCATGACTTCATAGTATTTACCACAAAGCCAGTCAACAAAATCATGAGATTGCGGATATGACAAAAAATGGTGGGGGATGAAGAGTTGTAAGTTATAGATTTTGGAGAAATTCCAGAGCTAACAGATATCATACCAGAGGAATTAACAGAAGATGACTGGATGGAGATGAGTACTTCTGAACCAGTGTCAGACAATGAGGAAGAATACATAGAAGTAGCAGTGCCAGAAAGCAAATTGAAATTCGACAGTCTGGTAGAGGGTTCCAATTATTCAAGACTTAGCTTTTGATTTATGTGACATGGACACTTCTGTGATAGGGCACTGAAAGTAAAGCAAATGGTGGAAGAAGGACTGGTACCGGCTAGAAATATTTTTGGGGAAATGAGAAAGCAAAAAAGTTGGAGAGAAATTATGATGTGTTTCTGTAAAGTTACACCGAGTGTGCCTGCTTCTCCTGCCTCCCTTCCAGCTCTGCTGCCCCTGAGACAGCAAGACCAACCCCTCCCCTTCCTCCTCCTCTTTAGCGTACTCAATGTGAAAAGACCACGACAAAGACCTTTCTGATGATCCGCTTCCACTTTTGTTCAGGCTGGTCCTGAACTTCCGAGCTCAAGCAGTCCTTATACCTTAGCCTCCCCGAGTGCTGGGACTACAGGCATAAGCCACTGTGCCCGGCCTGGAGTCTCTTATATATCCCCTATTTCAACAAATATTCTCTACTTTGGAAAATATTTGATCAGGACTCAAACATCTCCAGCCTGGTGTGAGCTGAGAGAATTGTTTAGTTTATAATCCTGCAGTAGTTCTTGGTTTTATGTTTTGTTTTGTTTTTTCCTTTTTTAGGGCTTTTGAATATTTTATTTTTGTCACTTCCCTTAGTATTTAGTGTGGTAAATTAAAATTTCATTTTTGCATTGTATGAATGAGGTCTACAGGCAAAGAGAGATACAAGTGACATTTGACTATATGAACTATCATGTGAATTACATAGCAAAGCAGCAACTTATTTCTTCATGAAATTTTTTGTTTTTTGAGACAGAGTCTCACTCTGTTGCCCAGGCTAGAGTGCCGTGGCGTCAGCCTAGCTCACAGCAACCTCAAACTCCTGGGCTCAAGCAATCCTCCTGCCTCAGCCTCCCAAGTAGCTGGGACTACAGGCATGTGCCACCATGCCCAGCTAATTTTTTCTCTATATATTTTTAGTTGGCCAATCAATTTCTTTCTGTTTATAGTAGAGACGGGTTCTCTCTCTTGATCAGGCTGGTGTCGAACTCCTGGCCTTGAGTAATCCTCCACCCTCGGCCTCCCAGAGAGCTAGGATTACAGGCATGAGCTACTGGGCCTGGCCCTTCAGGAAGTTTTTATTGTGAGGCAAAATTATAATTTGTAGAATTTACCAAATGAAGAAGAATTTCCAAATGAGAATTACTTGATTCTTAAAACTGGCTCTTTTTGTTTCCATGTCAAATTTTTTTGTTTTCTTTTATTATTCCTTTTCTGCCTGTTTTTTTTCCTAATTTTTATTCATCCTTTTTAATACTGCCTTAATTCTTTTTCACTGTCTTTGCTAATATTCTTAGAATTCTCATCCATTTTCATGGTTTCACATTCTCCATAAAGATTATATCATTGTTTATATTACTCCTCAAACTTATCTTCTGAGATACAGCCCTGAATTCAAATTCTAGTTGAGGAACAGTTCTATCAGTATTACCCTATTACATCAATAAAATATACCTAAAATGTGAGACCTTATGCTCTTCCCAAATTATCTCATCCTTTATCTCCCTTTTTCTCTCAGTAGCTTTCAACTCTTCTCTCAGGTCATCATGCATTCCTGGAATCTTGTAGTCATTTTTGATATCTCTTTCTCCTATAATGAATTGCCAAGGCCCATTAATTTGTCCTTTTTTGCTTTTTTTTTTTTTTTTTGAGACAGAGTCTCACTTTATTGCCCAGGCTAGAGTGAGTGCCGTGGCGTCAGCCTAGCTCACAGCAACCTCAAACTCCTGGGCTCAAGCAATCCTGCTGCCTCAGCCTCCCAAGTAGCTGGGACTACAGGCATGCGCCACCATGCCCGGCTAATTTTTTTTTCTATATATATATATTAGTTGGCCAATTAATTTCTTTCCGTTTATAGTAGAGATGGGGTCTCGCTCTTGCTCAGGCTGGTCTCGAACTCCTGAGC
>VSMD01123763.1:0-30952 GCA_008750895.1 Mirza zaza
CATTTAATAGGTGAGCTGTCTCTACAAACTGTCTCTACAAAGACAGTTCCCTTGAAACAAAATGTAGAATAGGATACATGTCCTTCTCTTTATGTAGCCTAATAAGGACTAGCTTACCATTTCTTTGAAAGAGATGAGTGTGTGTTAAAGTAGGGGGGAAAGATCTCTCCTTCTTCCTCTCTTCCCCTTATTCTCTACCCCTTGGATCAGAAGACTTGAAAAATCTTTGAAAAGGGTTTATTTTTGAAAGAAAAAAGTTAGTGGCTGGATTAATTTATTTTTCTTGTTCTCTAGGTTGTTGGCATTTATTTATTTATTTTTAAATTAGCCAGATCACCAGCAGCCTAACGAGTGATAAATGTAAGCACATAACCACTTTTTGTGTTAATTCTTAAGATTGGTTTGGGATAATTTAGAGCTATTATTAATATTAAAGGCCAAATATTAGAAAATATTGATTGAGCTTATAGAAGCAGCTTTGTTGTTTTTGTTAGTTTTCCTAGCAAAGGTGATGTTCTTTCCCTGTTTGAAGGCTTGTACCATTTAAAAGAATTCTTATTTTTTTAAAAAAATATTTTGTCTCTCTATAAAGGTGTCTTTAATAACCTTAGATATTTAGTTTCATAGTTGACTGATAGTGGTGTTCTTATTGCATGTTATTCTAGGATGTAGGCTTTGTGATGGATATTTGCATGCAGGAATTTGTTAGGGTGTGCTCTCTGAATCAGCACCTGTGAGGCAGAGAAAGAAGGAAGACTGGGCAGAGGGTGATGGTGGCCTGCCATGAAACCTCACCAAAGGCCTGGGCTGACCCTACAGGGAGCTCTGGAGCTGGAATTGGGCCCTCAGTGTTGTCCTGAGTTGGAATTAGGGGGATCACACCCTCCCTTAGTCATGGATGTGGACTGCCTCAAGGGGAGAGCATGATCTTAGGCAAGGCAGCTCTCTTCAGTACAGCAGAGGACAATTTCTGGAGAGGGCTGACAGCCAGCTGCACTCATAGCAGCTGCGAGAATGAATCTTTCAGTCCTGGAGGGACTGGGGGGAGCATTGCAGCATCCATTACAGTACTCTTACTTCTTAAAATTCAGTAAAAGAATAGGAGAGGGTGGAGAAAAGGTCATTAGATAATCTCTGTGTGTTGAATATAGTGTTAAGGTAGATGGGTAGTTGTACAAAATGTAATCCATTAATGGATTCATTTTTCCTGTGTGTGTGTGTGTTAAGAAAGTTTGGTACATAACCCTGTAAAAATTAGACCACCTTTCTTATACAATTTACTTGATTCACGTTGTGATTTATTCCAGTATTAATGCTAAAACCTGGCTAAGTCACAGATCCTTAAATTGTACACATAGGAATGTGCTTTGTATTATAATTATCTGAGGAAAAATCTGGGACCATGCTGCATAGCGAAGATGAGCATGGTCTAAAGAAAGTTTATAAAACCAGCAGCTAAATTGCAGAGTCTGATCCATAGGGAGGATTTAATGTGAGGGCCATTGTGATTAATGACCTGAATTTTAATTTATAATATTGCATGGCATTATATTTCATGAACAATTATTGAAAAACACATAAGTTACATCTTAATTTGCTCATTTAAATTATGTAAAAGAACCTACAGAATATATACAACTGAATTTATGGGCTATTCCTTGCATTATTGGTCAGTATATTCCATATGAGAAGGAAGACACAAAATGTTTTGAGTCAGCATTTTGAGTAATGCATCTCACAGTAAATGTGAATATATCCTCTTAGAATAAAATAATGAATTAATAGATATTAAATGGTTAATGTTTAGTGTTTTTTTTCTTTTTGATGACAAGATAATCAATCTTGTTCATCTTTCTAACATGTATTAGAATTGATAACCAGTTGGACTTCATTTGTATAGCTAGACTTTTTAATTAAGCAGGGAGATGCAACATCTATAATGCCTAAAATCCCAGGTTTTCTAGACTGAGTGATACTTTGTGGTGATAGCAGTGACTAATAGACCAGTGGTTAGAGCTTCTTCAAGTCATTTTTGCCTATTCTAATATTTTAATCTTCTTACAAGTTGAATTTGTGATAGGTAAAATTTCCACAACATTGTTCTGTTGAACTTATGGCAAAACAAGCAAGCAAACAAACAAAAAACAAGGAAGATGTTTGATTAGGGGCAGGGAATCACATCATGTTTTTATCAACATTCTTCTCATTTGCTTAGGTGAATTTTTTCCTTGTGTCACTCGTCACTCTCAGATATATTGTTGTACAAAGATGGTATTGATGAAGGAGCCCCTCCTTGGTGAAGCCATTCCTAATCTCCTCTCCTGATCATGGCTGTATATTGGCTCCTTATCCCTCCCATCTTACCCTCCCAGTCCTCTGACTTTGCTTCTTGTTAGTGATGTGACCAGTTTCATCTGTAAATGGGGATGATAGTCCCAGCCTCATTTGATTGTGAGAATTGAATAGACAATTGCAATTGTGTTCCCAGCACAGTGTAAGTGCCCAATAAATGGTGGCTCTTCTCACAGGTGGCTATTACTATTACTTGCTGAGCAAACATCTCTCCTAGTAAGCTGTTTATTCTCTAAGGCCTGGGACTGGGACTGGATTTTATTCACATGCCTCACACTGCACATTGTGGGCACTGAGATTAAAGCCTTGTTGAATCAACCCATGAATGACATAAATTGTGATCCCTACCTTCAAGGAGACCAGAGTCGGTTCTGAAATAACCACAACACTAAAAGCATAAACTATATCACCATAGTGAGATGTATTTGAACTAAGAGGTTTAGAGAAGAAAGATAATTAATAGACAGGTTTAAGACAGGTACTTAGTAGGCACTTAGTTCAGCATAATGTTTTTGATGTTGGCAGCCAAAGATTTTAGGATCCTGAAAATTTTTGCTAAATTATACTAGACATGTTCTATTTCTACTCTGAATTTTACACCCTTCAACTCTTAATGACAACTTGTTCTTTGAACTGTACATGTGACGAGGGACAGAGAGAGTGCTCTTTTTATAGCCCAAGCGGGTGGAATTAGATGTGAGGGCATCTGTGAAAAGCATCCACTTCCTTCTTACACTTTTGCAACCATTTACTAAATATATTATTTCTTCTGGTGTTATGCTGAATATATGATAATTTCATATGCCTTTTTGTAGCTAGTATGTGTAGATAATTTGAATGTTTTTGCTTTTTTAAGATTTTCATTAGTTATTCTATTTAATGACTTTGAAAAGATTCTTTCTCCAGAGGGGGGGCGGGAGAGAGCGTGAGTGTGAGAGTGTGCCAAACTGGAATTAATTATTTTTTAATCACATTTTCTTGGTAGCATGTTCTGCTTTGTGGTTCTCTCCCCAGTCACATAAGCTAGATTTATGGGAGAACTCAGGGGAATCTGTTCAGATAGTTACTTGTTTGATTCCCCCAGAGGCACTGGCTCTTTGATCTTCTACTAGTGTAGCTCCTCTGATCTTTTATTCTGTAAGGTGTTTGTGTCTCTGTATGATGGATGTTTCACTGACCCAAGTAAATGGAAGAAAATTTTCTCCAGCCTTTAAATGTATTGCTTTCCTTGTTCTTTCAAAAAACACACTTTTCTTGGGTAAGAACACTTTAGAGGCATTTGGCATCAAATCAAGAGAATTGTGGCCTTTAATGGAATTTGAGGCACTGAGAAGTGGTTTGACTGGTAAGAATCCATTTTTGTTCCTTTCTCCTTGACTGTACCTTCCTCACACAATAACAAAAACAACTCTCCTCCTTTTCCTATTTTTTTTAAACAAGAGGATCTGATTTCATTGAATTTTGTACTCATTTATTTTATTTTTTTGAAATAAAAAATTTTTTCAAAGGTTTTTATTGTCACTTTCCTTTACTTCCTTGAAGGGGAGGAAAAAAAAACTCATCTGTGTACAGAGTAAAATAAATTATGAGGGAAATAGTCTATGGAGTTAAACAAGATGAACTGAGGTTTTGAAACTGAATCTAAGAATTGCCTTGATGTTGTAGATAGTCTAATCCATGATTCAGAGATATATTAGTCATTTTGATAGACTGTTGATTTGACTAATTACCCTGAAGGCTGGCTGGCTGACTGAATTACTCAAGTCAGCTAGTAATTTTGATCAAATCAATGAGTAATTATGGTTTTGTGCAGGCAACAGATATAGAATGCTGATTATGTTAGACGGAAGATGATGTTATTGTGATATAGTCATATAAAATATTTAATTTAAGTACCATAGCAGCCCTTTAATCTTTTTCTTACTCTAAGTCTTAAATTATCAGAACACATGATAGAAAAGGTTGTGGCAACTTTTTGGAGCAAATTATTTTATTCTATCAATAAACAATGTATAAACTTAAAAGATTCTCTGGTGCTAAGGTTAATACTCTTACATTTCAGATGTATTTTAATTATAATAAGCATATTGTAGAAGCCCTTACAACTAAATATCGCCAAGTTTTTAGAGCTCAAAATTCTCTTTATATTTCTACAAAAAGAACCTAGAAATGAGCAATTTATATGGCAGAGCTGGAAGTTATTGCTGCTAATTTCCTTATCAGCTTATTAGATAAATATTAATGTTAGAATGATCAAGTCTACCTAAAACCCAGATGCTTCCTTGTCTTTGGTTTTTATGCCATCATCTTCCTTTCTCTCACTTTTGAAAAGTCTTTCTACAGGGGGTGATGTTGATTATTGAATTTCTAATTGGCAATGTTTGTATGCCATATTTGTGGGTGTGAATTTAAAATGTTTTAGAAACAGAGACATGTTTACTTCATGGAAAAATCTGTCTTTAATTTTGCTTTTGTCATCTCTTGGATGGTTTACCTGTATTAGATTCCTTTTCTATGAAAGAAGAAAATGGAATTTACTTGGAACTTTGTACAGATTTTGGTATATATTTGGTAATGTTTGTGAAGCTCCTTCAGGGTAGTTATGTGTAGTCACTTCCTCCATTGTATGTCCTTGCCCTCCCTCCCTTCTAGAGGGTAATCTTCTATAAGGTTCAGATGATTTTGAGTTTATAAGGAACTATAGATGTACCGCTTGCTTGGGCCCAGTTCCCATTGCCTCTCATGGTGTGGATTTCGTCTCACTGTGCTGAAAGTAATTCTTGCATTTAAAAGATACATGTTAGTTTTTGTACAACGTGACCCCAAATTCCTACTGCTTTGTTGGATGCTCAACTGTTTCTCCAACTTAATGAGAAAAAGGATATTGGTTCCTAACAAGTGCTTTGGTAAGGGATGTTCTGTAGCAATTTTGAGTATTTTCATGTTTTGGCTTATTCACTGACATTAAAACCTAATCCCCAGAGAAGTTGCAAGTCCATTCTAATAGTATAGGGTCAGATCATCAATTTTGGTAATTCCCTAAAGCATAGAATAGAATTATTGTGGATATGTTACTGACAGTTTGGTACTTGTCTCCAAAGCTGAACGAAGAACGAGGACAAGTGGTTTGAGGAAAAGGAAAGAAAAGTTTATTAATTTGCTGGCAAATGATGAGGGTGGCAGACTCTCATCGTAAAGAACCATCATTCTTCTTTAAGCAGAAATACAAGGTTCTTAAAGGGGGTTTTCAGCTTTGGGCTGTTGCTGTTTATAGCATCTCTGGTGAAGATGACCTTGTGACCTCTGCCCAGATAATTCTGTGGAGCCATCTCCTGTGGTTTAAGATACTAGAAAACAAATAACACTCTTCTGCCCTTCTGATTACTGGCCTTGGGCAGGAATGCGGGTTTTAATTCGTCAAAAAGGGTGAGGGCTTTTAAAGAGACAGTTCATGAAACATTTTGCCCTTTTTGAGATCCTTGTGTTACATATTTATGTGTTATTAATAAACTTATTTTTGCAGGAAAAAGGAACAACCCAGGTTCCTCTTCAGCTTCTATATACCCTCTTTACAACTTCTTTGAACTTAGAAGTTAATTAACTCTATAAAGTGCAGGATGCTTTTGAGAGGGAAGTAGGAACCCTTGTCCATTCTTGCTCATTGTTTTCTACCTGAAGCACCAACTCTAGGAGAAATAGTGCCAAATGTAAAATTTATCTGAAGCAAAACTTAATATAGACTAACCATTGATTTTTTTTCTTTTGCTTTCTCTTTTTCTTCTTTGTACAAAAGACATTGATACACACATGTTAATTTAGTGGAGAAGAATTTTAATTAAAGAAGTGTAGCTAGCCTGAAACCATTCAAGTCTATGCCAGTCACTCTAGAGGCAAGTGTAGAGGAATTGAAGCAGAATATGGGAGAGTTGTGATCTACCCACTTGCTTCTGGAGACTTATCGATAAATTAATGCCTTCTTCCCCATGAGGACAGCCTCTCTGCTTGGCAGGGCAGGGATGGCAATACACCATCTTTGCTGCAACAGAGAAATTACTTAATAAAAGTTGTTTCAGCTTTTACTTTTATTTCTTGGTAGTGCAGCGTGGTAAGTCCCAAGCAGAAATTAGAGCCTCCTTTATTACCCTTTGTTAATTGTAAATTACACAGGGCTTTTCCTATTGTAGAGTTTCTGAAAAGGCAGCAACTAATAATTAGTATTTACATCTGTGTGCAGAGTTAGACTTACATGTGCTACAGTGTATGTATCTTGGTGCTGCACAAGGAATAGAGGGAAATCACCCCTTGTTGAGTGAGCTACAGCACTGCTGTGTTCAGGGGTAACCGGTCTCTTGCCAAATTCTGTTTCAGAATTCCACAAAATGATGCTTGTGGCAAAATGAAGGCTTCAAAGCAGCCAGATTAGCTGTTAACAAGTGCAATGTTTTTACATAGAGACTGTAAGAAACCTATTTACAGGTGCATAATGACTTTTGGTTTTCATAGTAAATCTTAGTCTGAAAGAATGGCTTTTGTACAAGTAAAAACAAAAAACAAAAACAGCTATAAGAAAAGCCAAAAAGAGTGATGGTGAATAGTGGTGAAACTGTCCAAGTATAGCTACAGTAAATTGCATTGCAGAAAACTTTTAAGATACAAGAAACTTCGTACTGAGCTGCATTTACTTTGATCAATTTTGTTTTTTTAAAAAAGAGGTCCTTAAAAAAATTATTGAGAACTGTTGGGACCCTTGGAAAGGGTCTTGGGGAACCTCAGGGTTCCTCAGACCACATTTCGGGAATCACTCTTCTAGATTGAAAAAAATTTTGGCAGAACATTAACTTTACAAATTCCTAGAGCTATGAGTCCCTCAAGCTGAAGGTAAAGTGCATACATTTAATTCAATAAGTACTGCACAATAATATTAAAATAACCATTAAAGGAGTGCTCCTTAAAAATAAGACTACCACTCTTCTGAATTCTTTACACTTTCCTGACATGTTCTTTTCATCCATATTTATTCCATTGGAAGTTACAGATGTGTAGTTGGTTTTCCTTTGTATATTTTCTATTAAATATCTTTCAAACGTTTTGTGATCATTGTAATTGAGTCAAATAGCATATTGTATTAAGCTACTCTTTTATCTCTACTCATCCCCATCAGGCTGTAATCATTGTGCAGGTACTTTCCTTTTACATTGAGATTAAATGTGTTGTAATTGCTGTACTTAAGCTAGACATAGGACATACTTTTCCTTTTGTTGAGGAGGTTCTTTTGCTTTTATTTTGTTAAATTAAAAAAATGTTTTTGCTAAATAGTATATACTTATGGTGCACAATTCAAAAAGTAAAAAAGGGTACATAGTGAAAGTCAGTCTTCCTCCCTCCACTGTCCCCTAGCCCTCCAGTGCCCTCGTGCTCAGGCAGCCACCTTAGAGCTCTTGTGTATATTCAGAGGGCAGTGCATTTACAAGCATATGGAGTAGTAATACACTGCTTTTTTTTTCTCACAAAAATGGTGTCATACTGTACTTGCTGTTCTGTATATATTCACCAGCCTTCCCATATTAGTACATTAAGAGCTGCCCTTTTTTCTTCTGTGACATAGTATTCCATTATAAAGAAGTGCCATAATTTATATAACCAGGTCATTATTGATGGATATATAGGATCTTTCCAATTGTTTGCCATTTAACCAATGCTATAGGATGTCACTGTAGTTAGGGAGTAGTGGCTAAGAGTGTGTCTGGGTTCTGACTTGACAGTCTGAGTCAGACCCCATAATATCTGTGTGACCTTTATTAGATGAGTTCCTTTACCTCTCTGTTTATAACAGAACTTTTTGTTATTACAAAAGTCACAAAATTCCACAACTATCTCTGCAGGAATATCTGTAGAATTTGAACTAGCTATTAGCCTCTGTTTGGGGGCTCTAAATGGTTTTGACAATGGAAAAGAAGCCAAACTCTGTAAAATAACTTAAAGAGGTTTTTTCTGAGCCAAATTTGAGGACCATGGTCCGAACCATGCCCAAGAAGCCTTGAGCAAGCCTTGCTGATGTTGGGTTACAGTTTGGTTTTGTATGTTTCAGGGAGACAGGAATTACAGTAAAAGTTGTAAATCAACACATGGAAGGTGTACATTGGTTTGGCCTGAAAAGGTGGGACATCTCAAAGGGGGGGTGGTGCTTACAGGTTATAGTGGGTTTGAAGACTCTTTGATTTGTAATTGATTAAAGAAATGAAGCTTTGTTTAAAGGCTTGGAATGTTTTAAGATAAGGAAGTCTGATAATCTGAGATAAGCCACCAGCCATATGCCCAGACTCAAATGATTTGTTATGTAAATTGAGAACCTGCAGGTGTCTTCAATTTAAGCTTAGTCTTGCATAGCCTTAGGCCTGTTACTGAGTTACAAAGGATGTCTCTTAAAAGAAAGAGGGGCATGATCAGGTGTGTCTGACCTCCCTTCTCACTACCAGCAACTTAGTTTTAGGGTATCCCCTTGGCCAAGAGGGGGTTCATTCAGTCAGCTAGGAGGTGGGAATTTAAGATTATTTTAGTTCACAGTTTTACCATGAATGCATCTTTAAAGTGGCTTTTAAACTTTTTTGAAGGGGGGCAACTCATGGACCCTTTTTAGAATTGGCTGAAAGCTATGGCTACCTCTCTTCATTAAAATGTGCCCATAATTTATGATATTCATGGATGTATATGTAATTTTATTGTTATTTCACTCATTGCACTTTTATGCTGCATGTGGCTAAAGAACCTTTTTGGAAAGGAAGTTTTTTCATGTTGTTTTTCCAAAAGGTAATCATCATATCATCTTGATTACACTATGGGTCACATATCTGCACATTTTCACATGAAAGCATTTGAAGGACCAGTAGGGAACTAATTCTGATTGATACGATTGTAAAGACAGGTTTTAGAATAAGCAGCATAACTTGCCACAGGTACCTACTTACTTATCCAGGCAAGATGACTGAGACATGTTGGTCAGAAACTTGCATATTTTTTTCCAGGAACATTTCTTGAGAAGAACTTCATTAGTATGAGAGAGGTCTTAGAAAAAATTCAGAGCACCTACCTCAAATCTGCTTTAAAGTACTACCCCATAGAATTTATCTTAGCCAAATTTTAGGGTTTTGTGGCGGAAATCTTAAACATAAGTTATTCCTTAATAACTTTCAACAAAATAGTGATGTGAAAGGATGGTGCATACTATCAAGGGTACAATGATCAGTTGGCTTATTGAAGAGACTTCCCCTAAGAATGGTCTAGTTTTTATGTTTCAACAAATCACCCTATGCGTATAAGAATCTTTTATGTTCAATCGTCAGTGAGTTGATGTCTCAACATTTGCTATAATTTTCAAAATACCTAATTTTTACATTCTAAATCCTTGTCAGTAGGTGTTTTTAGTTTCTCCTTTAAAAACTTGAAAAAATTTTTAAGCTTAATTGAGGTATATTTGATGTATGTAGTTCCCTAAATAGCCTTAAAAGTCCAAAAAATTTCAGATATGAATTTGAATATTAATTTTCTTTCTCCATTAATTCTGCTTATCAGACAGCTACATGGCACTTGGGTATGGCATAGTTGGCAGCCTGTTCTTGTGAAACAAGGTGGGATTATTTCATGGCATTGTTAACAGTTTTCTGCAATCTTGTTACTTGTTTTGAAGCGTGCAGTTTTCAAAGCTGAAAATCATTTGGAATGTGTATATTGAGGGAATTTTCTTTGTGCACATTCTACGTGTTAACTGGCGACCTACAAGTTGGTAGAACAAAACAAGATATTGCTTTACTGAAGTGATAGATGTTGAACACTGAATGAGCCAGAGTCAAACTGTGGCAAAGTTGAGGGAGGATGAGGACGAGGTCCAGAAGAGTCGGGGCTATTAGATGCTTGCTTTATTTTTTACAGCCCAGTATTGCCATATGATATTACAGTGAGAGAGAAAAGGAAACTGGGCCGGAGGATTGAGCACAGGGAGGATTTAGGTTTAATAGGATTTTATTAGTCTCTAAGAAGAGGTTGTCTGAGGTAGTTTGACCCCAAAATGAAACACCCCCCTTCCTGCTATTAGTTATAATTGAGGGCACAAGGTTTGCCTCTCTTCAGGTGTTCCCAATATTTGACAAGTCTTCACCCGTAGATGGAATTGTACATGATAAGCACATTTACAGTAATAGATTTTTATGTGTTTAGTAGTAGCCAATTCAGGGCATTCCAAAGTGCATTCTAAAACAATGAGTTTTTCTATTGACAGTTGCTTAGGAAAGGAAAAAAAAAAAAAACACCCTCAACCATGCAATTGTGTTTGATATGGTTGATTCTTATGCTGGGGATTCTTAAGTGAAATATTTAATAGTAAAAAGAATGTAGATGGAATCCCATTTATAACTAGAATTCTTACAAAGATTTTTATACAAATTATCTGCCTTTAATGATTATCTGATTACCACTCCCCACTTAGTATAACAGTTGGGATAAAGTACGTAAAATAATGACTTTTGAGTCAGAAGAGACCCAAGAAATCATAATTTAGTCCTAACTGCCTACGTAAGCAAGGTTCCAAATAAAAAGCCCCACTTTTTTACTGCAGGTTTCAAGCTGGTTAGAGCTAGAATGAGAGCCCTAGGGCCCTGTCTCTTAGCTCAAAGCTCAAGTTCCCAGGTTGGGACTTTAAAATTGTAGACTTTCAGTCTTGGAGAACTAAGCTAAAAACTTTTAACCTTTACCCTTTGCTCCTTTCTGTCTTTCCTTCAAGTTTAAGATACTGTTTTTTGATTTGGTAGCTCACTATGAAAAGACTAGGCATTGCTTCTCTTTTATCTCTAGGACTCTCCTACCTGTGTTCTTGACCTTACCTTTCTTTTCCTTTTGCTTCATCAAAATCTCTTTTCCTGTATATTCAAATTCTCCATGTTCATTGGTTCCTTTCCATCAGGCCTACAAATGTGGTCACTGTTCCCTTAATAAAAATGTTCCTTTGGCTCTGTCTCCCCTGAAGGTGACTATCTAATTTCTTTCTCATAAGGATTAAAACAAATTCGTTATTAGAGGATATTATACTTAAAAGAATTGAAGGATGGTATGAGGTAATACATAACTAAATGCCAAAATGTTTACAGTCTGATAGTGAGAGAATGATATATCAATATATAGTTATTGGTAGTTGAGGAAAAAATGTGGTTTTGACACATTTATAGCTTTTCTAAGTATTGTAGCTTTCCAAAGAGTCTGAAGTTAGATAAAATGTCTGGGAATGGGGTTGATAAAATTTTGACATCAGAAAAGAGGAGTGATTTACATGACTGGAATCTAAGCTTTCATGATTGTATATTCATATATATTATATATTTTATAATTCTGTGATAATGGAAACATATGCTTATACTTTTTCATCATCCATAAAAGATACATACTTTTAAAAAAGACCAATCATAGATACATATGATTCTTAGGTCAGTTATTCCTGCCTCCAACAATATTTAATAGAATTTTTTTCCTTATTGATGGAAGATATTTTTATATACAATATTAATGAGGTATAAGTGTGACCACTCAGTAATACCTTTGGAAATAATATAGTCAGTTCTCTTTGCCGTGTAGAATTTGTGCTGAAATAGCAGGCTGTTATACATATATTTTGACAGCTCATCTCTTCCTTGCCCACCCCCAACCAGAAAACTCAAGAATCACATCACAAACCCATATGCAACCAATGTTGGAAGCAGAGTTCTTTGGGCATTTTTTGGTGTTGAAGAAGAAGAAAAAAATCACTCCTTGGGGCCTGAATAGTTTGCAGCGAGCCCCAACCTTTTTGGCACCAGGGATCAGTTTCATAGAAGACAAGTTTTCCATGGATGGAGAGGGGGAGGGGGAAGGAGGCAGAGCTCAGGTGGCGATGGGTGGCCCTGTTTTCCCATCAGGCCACAGACTGGTACCTGGCCGAAGCTGGGAGTTGGGGATCGCAGGTGTAGTGTTCTTTCTTAGGCATGAAATTCGAGCTGATATGCGTATTTATGGGAAGAACAGGCTGGACGTGTGCCAAGAGTGGCAAGCTTCACTCTCAACATTTCCATCTTCACCTACCTTAGACTGAAAAGAGCAGAGGGCAAGAAAGGGGAAATGTCTGATAATGCCATACTCATAACACAGACACACATCCTAGTGACTGCAGCCCCTTTACCTGCTTACAGGTTTTGCTTCATTTTGTCCTCTGTTCTTTCTTCAATTGGGACTTTTAGCTGTGATCTGAAAATTAGCTTGGAATGGCTGCAAAGAAAGGAAAAAAGTAAAGGCTGATAAAGAAAATGCAGACAATGTATTGAAAACCTTGGTGCTTATGGATATATGTCCTTATAAATTTCTTATAAATATGGAGCTACCTTTTTCAGTTTTATATTGCCCTGGGGACATGTCAGTGTTTTAATGTCTAACTTGGGAACGAGAGAGAGAATGGAAATATCCAACTTTTTGGTGTCTGGGTGTGTTAGAATCTTCTGGCATAGTTTTTCCCTCTTCACATTTAGCTTATCTGACTGGCATATCTCCTCCTTTATCTCCCTAGTTTTCTTTACATTATAGTTTCTGCATTCAAGACACATTTTGATTCTTTAGGCATCTGTCTCAAAACTATGATTGGATAAGCATAAACCAAATGAAATATACTTTTCTTAGGGAAGATACAGATTCCTTAAGAGAATAGGATTATAGCCAGCAGAAAGAATATAGTTTCCTAGAACGAGCACTGGACTTACATTCTGTTTTCATCAAAACTAGCTTGTAGGTTCATGACATTGGCTAAGATATTTATCCTGTCTGTACTACATTCTTGCATCTCTGAAAACTGTGCACGTAAATTCCCTTTGAGGACTAACTTAAAGGATCTTAGCATATGTGTCTATTTTTTATTTAGATGCATTTGGTATGATGTATAATAATATGTTCCTCTCATACTTTTGAAGAAGAATCTTAGAATCCTGGAGCTGCAAAGAGTCTGGAGTAGTTTTGTAGTTTTTCAACCTCTGGGAGAAACCAAAAGTACTTTGATTTTTCTCATTATTAGCACTATATCATCTGAATAAAAGGCCTATAGAATGTATAGGATAAGGAAGAAGCTGATTCCCAATAGTACTTTATCTCTTACCACTTAAAACAGGGCTAGCAGGTAACCTGAATGAAGTGAGGAGACTGGCAGTAGGTCATGGAGAATGGCAGGGGCTGTGGGGACAGGAGAATGCATACCCTGAATATATGTAGTGGCCACTCCCGATTTTTAAAACACCAGATGAACCCTTTAAAATCTGCCTCTCAGCGGCAAAGGGCCATGGTTGGCTGTGGATAATATCTGTTGAAAACAACAAACGTGTATTATTTGGGATTTTAGTTGGTGAATTCAATTTTAATAATAAAACACAGTTATAGAAGATATATACAGGCTGTTTCCCTGAAGTATGTCATTTGTGTAGTCCTTCTTATAACAGGCCATCCTTTCTACATACCTTAACCTTTCTTCATTCTCCTTAAAAAAATGTTTCTTTCTGCAGAATTTTTCTTGCAAGTTTTCTGTTTTTAAGTCCTAAAAATCTTTTTAAAGATTTTTTAATGTTGAATAGTCTTTCCTCCCCACTAACAGAATTATTAATTTTTTATATTCCTTAATTATTTTCCAGTGTTTAATTCCACTCACCACAAAGAACTTAATCCTTAAGTCAAAGTGGAAGCCCCTTTTCTCACATTTTATTTGTTTGTAGAGAGGAACAGTTGATCAGTGTTCTCCTTGTAATACCCTTCATCCTACTCAGTTAAAAATAGGTCCCCCCTTTTTTTTCTTTTGATAATATAAGTCTGCAAACTTTTTAAATGGATTTTGTTTTCCAGGGCCTCTGATAATTGTAATTACTTTTCTCTGAGCTCTCTCTAATCTTTATACTAAAAAAATAATATTTTGAACTACACCGAGTCCTTTTGTGGGCTGATCAAACTGGTAAGATAATATCTTACTGCGTTTGTCAGAGAGTTAGCACCACACAACTGGATCATATTTACTGTACACTCTGTGACCTCAATATCTTTTTTCCCCTACCAGCTGTGTTGTAGTCAGGATTTCTTCATATTTTAGCCACATAATTCATTTTTCATTTGTAAGTGTGCTACCTTGTACTCACACATAATAAGCACTATCTTGTTTTTGATGGATCATTTCTATCTCTGATTTGTCAAGGTTACTTGGAATTCTGTTATTTTTCAGAAAAGGTAGAAACCTTAACCTGGTTTATAGTCAAAAAATGACTAAGAATACTTTCAATTCCATCATGGCAGTCAATGATTTAGAAGATAATATTCAATCATATTAGATCCAGGGATCTAGGTGCTATTTTATAATTCCCTCAAGTTGCATCTAGTCATTTATTTCTGTCGCTATTAACTTATGGTTTTCCTGTTACTGGGTGTTTTTGAACTCTACAAAATTGGTATCATAGTTTATTGCTTAATTATAGAAATGAGAATTGAGTGATTTACAATAGTAATTTGGGGCTTGTGGTTGTGGTAGAGAGAAGAAACCCTATAATTGTTTAATTTATGCATGTAGGTTAGGGTAGTATCATTACTTTGTATATTTGTAGTAGCAAGGTGGAAGAAAATAGGAAAGCCTTTACATTGAATATAAACATCTGTTTTGTAGATTTTTTTTCTGTATTGGACTTTGAAAATGTCTTTGATTTAAATTTCATAGTTTCCTATTTAATATATGAACATAATGAGATCCATTTTTTGTTATTGTCATTACAGGTTTTGGAAGGTGACAGTGAAACGTGAAGAAGTTATATTTCTAATATGATACTTGAAAGTTAGTGACTGCTTACCAAATTTTAATGAAATATGACTTAGAAGCATTGATTTGTGAAGGTTTATGATGTCATCGGTTTCAACAGAAAGCAAACTCCAGCAGGCTGTGAGCCTGCAAGGAGTTGACCCAGAAACATGCATGATTGTATTTAAAAACCACTGGGCACAGGTAATGTATGAGTTCCCCTTTCTCTGCTGGTCTTGGTAGCCCAAGGGGCCTCCATCACACTGAACCAGGGTTTCCCACCTCTGTGGTAGGTACCTAGGTTTCCAGAAACATAGGGAGGGAAGCCATTTCAGATAGGAAGGAAAGTAACTTTCTTTTTTTGCTTTCCAAGAGTAGGTATCTGGTTGAAAACCATGGTTTTCAAAAAAGCAATGAGGGAACATGCATGTTCCTCAGATATTTTTAGAAGAACAGCAGCTATTCCTTAAAGTGACTTTTAACATCACTTTGCAATATACTTGACCATAATTACATCCTCTCTCTTTCTTTCTTCCCTGATTTTCATCCAGTTCTTAAACTCTAATATTATTAAAATACACATTTATTAAACATTTACCAAGTATGTGTTTAGTACTTCAAATACCTTATATCATTTAATCTTCTCCACACACCTGTAAGGTAGCTAGTATTAGCTTCCTCATTTTACAGATGAGGGAATAGAAAATTATAGAGGTATAATAACTTGCTTAAGGTTATACAACTTTTGAATTACCAAGCCAGTACTTAGATCTTGGTCCCTTGACTCCAAAGCCCATGTATTTGACCTCTTCAGTCTACCATTCTTGTGATGGTGGTCCTTATGTAATTTAAGCAAAGAAGATGCCTGACTATACCTGAATATATGCCTTCTTTATTACAAAGCTGATTATAATTTTTTTTTGATTATTTATCTTGACTTCTATAACTCTGATTTGCTTGTGTGGATAATTAAGGGTTGAATGTTTAGAAATTTACCAGCCCACCCCTTTCCTCAGGGAGTTTATAAGTAGTAAAATAAACAAAATTGGCATTCTTTACTATTTGTCCAACCTGCACTCCCCAGGTGAGCTGGTAAGTGGCTATTTATGTGACAGCTTTTAAATGACTACCCAGTTCCTTCCTGTGGCTGGAAACAGCAAATAGGTTAAAGCGCTAAGCTTGTAAATCACAGCAATTATAGGGGACACAGTTTAGACCAAAAATGAACAAAATCAATTCTGCTTCAGGGTCCTTTATACTTTGTAGCTTCTTGTCACTACCCAGTGTAAAGCTTCCAAGATTTTTTGTGCATTTCGAATTCTCTGAGTTTTTACTGTTAGAATTTTCATGGGTTTGCTATGGACATTAAGGGTACATCTGCTTTGGTAAAGGGAAGAAAGTTTTAAATAATTTAGGAGCTTTCTATATAATTAGAGTAATTACCTTTGGCTTTGCACTTTTATAAGTATTTTAAAGCAGTGGCACTAAAGTGGGGTGGCGAACTATAAGAGATGATCCCAGTAGTCCGTTGGGTGTGGGAAGAATATTTTAGAAGGCCTATTTCTATCTTTATCTTTTAAAAATTTCTATTTTGTGTTTACAATGTACATAACATATTTGTATATTGGCATATGTATGTTTGTTAATTTAATTATTTGCACTCACTTTTTTAAACTGTTAGTACATAATCAGATGTTTTGAATTGAGAATATTTTCAGCTCCAGTCATTTCATTTGCCTGATGATGTCTATCATTATAATATGTATCTTTGTTCCTGGCCCCATTTTGTTTATTTGTTTGTGTATAATACCTTTGATTATACTCATTTCTGCTGAGATAGCTGTGATATGATCCATTTAGTGTTCTGTAACACTTTTCAAAGACATGCATATCATCAACTTCTTGATTATATGTGAATCATCTGCCCTATCAGATTCTGTCCCAGACAAGCATTCTCCAAAGCTGTGAGAGTGCTGTGAGAATGTCCTAATTCAGGAGTGTGTCAGTACTTTTTCATATTGTTGGAAGAGTAAATATTGGTCCCAGAATCATATTATTCCTTTCTATAGCCAATATGAATGACTTCAGCATTATCAGACATTTTGGGTTGTCTGACGCTTAATACAGATACATAGTACCCTCCTTTTAGTACAGAAAAAAATTGAGTTGAAGGTAAGGATAACTTTGTCAGAGGGAATGGTGTTTAGTTGTTAAACATTTCCTTTTGTAAAGTGGGGACACTCTTGGTCTTATTGTTGGCTCAGCCATTTCTTTAACTTTGGGCAGATTTTTTCTTTTAACTTTTTAGGCTGACTTTTCCTTTTGAATAAATCTGGAGAATGCCCTTAGTCTCTGTCTACAGAGGCTCCTGAGGGCCTTTCTGTTACGTTTATGAATGAAAACACTGGTTGAAGAAATTTTGTGGGTGTCAAAGTTGTTAATTTTCAACTGAGATTTACTGAGCCCACATTTCAGGTATGTCAGGATAGGTGTCACAGGTGGGACTTAAGATGTGTAAGCCATGGTCTGGGCTTTTAAAGACTATATAAGCTCATTTAGATGATGATGATGCATGATGTATTATTATAAAACAAATAATGATTATAGTAATTAAGTCAAGAAAATATTGATTATAGTAATTAAATCAAAAGGAGGGACAATTGTGGCTGGAAATGGCCTGGAAAAAGGAGAAAGTGAGATTTTGCTAGCTTGGCTATGGAAAAAGAAGGTTTTGATGACAGAGAAGAAGAGAACATTTTAGAGAAGGGATATTGGGAACAAATGCTCCCAATTTTGGCTTTTTTAGATAGTAAAAAATAAAGGAGGGTGAGGCAAAAAATAACAGTGTAAGGCAGAGAAGTGGGACCAAATGTGAGATAAGGAATGGGAACTTCAGTTGATAAAGATGAGTGATGTTTATTCATTGTTTTGAGGTTTCATACATTAGCTCTTTGCTGCGAGTTGTTGACGCCAGGGGTGGATGAAGAGCAGTTGCAGAGGGTTGGGAAATGAGCTAAAGTTTGATATAAACTCCTATGACTACTGTGATGGCAGCCTCTGGGCTCCCCTGAGGCAACCCAAGAAAACCTGTAAGGCTGGTAAGAAATGAGGCATAGACAGAGCTGGCCAACAACATTTTATTTAGTGTGGTGTTCTGTTACTTGCCTGATACAATGCTTTTTTATACATTAAATTAGGAAAAATAAAGATTAAAAAAGCTTGTGGTATCCTGAATTCTTGTCTTTGTTAGGACACTTATGTATAAATTCAACATAATTAATACATATTAGACAGGTTCTTATTTACTATTTATTAGTAGCCTCTATGCTAGAACCGTAGTTAAAAAGCAAACATTGATAGAGAATGATATCTACTTGCCCACTTATACCTTATAGTCTGTCAGGGGCAGCTAGTTATACAACCAGCCATCATCCAATCAGTCTGTGATTCGGGGGGTTGCCAGGGGAGAGACCTTAAACGGCCCAGTGGTGCACTTGAGTTTCCCAGCTGTTCCCTGAGTCCAGTGATCTCATGGTATCCCCAGAATAGTTCTAGAGTAGACATTCAGGAAGAGTTGAATTCCTAATAATGACACTGGAGAATCCAGGCTATAGGAAGTAGTCCCTGGCCTGTACTTCCTCTTGCTTTCTGAGATGCTATCTTACTCCTTAAGTTGCTAGAGCAGTGAATCTAAAACCCAGATCTGTCTAGGTCTTTCCTCTAGTTGGACCCGTCAGTGGCATCTGGCCACCTATAGGCCAGGGACAGCATGTAACATTCTTTCTGTCCTGACTTCTGTTACCGCCTGCCTTTCATTTAGTCCCAGAAATGCAGAGTTGCCCCCTGCCCTGGGCAGTGCCCATCATGCTGTTTCATGTCTCTGTGCCTTAGGCACTTGCTCTTCTTTCAGCCTGAAATACCCCTCTCCCTGGTTAAATGCCTCTCCTTTTACAGGCCTCATTTAGGGGCATCATTTCCTCTAGGAAACCTTCCCCTTCTCTCATACTTTAATATCACCTTGAGTGTTCTTTCACTGTTCCACCAAAGACCTTTTATATAATTATTAATATTACTTTTTTAGAGACAGGGTCTTACTCTGTTGTCGAGGCTAGAAGGCAGTGGCTGTTTACAGGCGTGATCATAACACACTGTAGCCTCAAACTCCTGGGCCCCAGTGTCGCTCACACCTCAGCCTTCCGAGTAGCTGGGACTACAGGCCTATGCTACTGTGCTTGACCCAATCAATGAAAATTACATATATAGTAACTTCTTCCCAACTTCATTACAAGCTCCTCAAGATCAGAGGCATTTATAGTTTATCTGTATCTCCAGTGCCCCAAATAGAGTGTAGGATATTATAGATGGTCATTAAACTGTTGAACTGAAAGGCAGGCAATATGGAATACAACTTTAGATGACCTAGGCAATTTAGAAAACAGCTTCGAACATACACTGACTTTAAAACATTGTATAATTTTCTACGGGTAAGATCTTTGGACTTGCATTCAGTGATTTGGAAGCGTGTCTATACGTGTTTAATTTTTATAGTGGTCTCTAGGAATAGTTTATTATCTAGTAGACTTGTTTTTATCTTTTGCCTTTGTGTCTTTGCTTTTTCTGAATGGAAGAGAGGACAAAAATTGTAAGAAGCATTTGTACACCAGGTTATAAACTATTCAAGTGTATTGCTATGTGAATTAAATCCCCTACACTGGTTATTTTTAATGGCACATTTGTACTCTGTGAAGCCTCATAGACCTTGCTCTATTCTCTGTTCCTTTTAAGCATTGAATTCTAAATGATGTCTGCTCTTAGAGCCAGGAGAACAAAGGAGGTAGGTTTGAAAAAAATCAGATGAACTCAGTGACTCATACTTGTGATGCTAGTGCTTTGGGAGGCTGAGGCAGGAGGATCACTTGAGGCCAAGAGTTTGAGACCAGCCTGGGCAACATAGCGAGACCCCATCTCTAAAAAATTTTTTTTAAAATTAGCTAGGCATAGTGCATGCACCTATGGTCCTAGCTATTTGGGAGGCTGAGGCAGGAGGATTGCCCAGGAGTTCAAGGTCACAGCAATCTATACCGGTAATTGTGCCACTACACTCCAGCCTGGGTGACAGAGTGAGACTGCCTCTTAAAAAAAAAATTGATTGAAAATACACAATCCTGTCTTTGCTTCTAGTTTGTTGCTGATAACCCAGAGCTGTTGCTAACCACTCTTGACCTCCAAAAATAAACTGCTTTACAATTTTTTAGACTAAGAAAATGTCAGAGCTCCAGTAGGGTAATCATGATGGATGAGGAAAAGCCGATGGGTTTAGTAACTTCTTTTATCTTGGAGCAAGTGGAGATGGGAAAACACAGAACCATCTAGATTGGTTAAGTCAAATGTCCTCTCACAATAATGAAAAATGATTGTGTGCTTTAGGTATAGTATCTTGTGTAGATCTCCAAGTAGCCTGACTCTGTTAAAGAACTACCGAGCATCTATACATGGATTTGACAGGTATACTGAATTTGAATCTCATTCCCTTGCTCTGTTCATCTTCACTCTTTTGGTCTGCACCTTGTAATAGACTCAATAACAGAGACAAATTAAGCTGGGCCTTTGAGAGATGAAAAGGTGGGAGGTATTAGAGAATACTGGTTAATTTTCTGAATATCTTAGTTAATTGATATTTGTTAACACTTAAAAAGTTTGTATCTCTCTTCCTGGCCTTATAAGTAGCCCTAAACTTGTCAGTAGACATTAAAGTGAACAAGTGCTATGCTTCTTAAGTTAGAGAGCAGAGTAATTATCTTATGCTTCTATTAGACTCTAACATGGCTGATCATGTAGAAATGTTAGCAGTTTTCCTAATGTGTACTTGGTGATCAATTTGAAATTAGTGTTCTTTGGAATATTGTTACATAGATTATTACTCCTAAGTCCTTTCCGCAGTCCTGCTTTATCTTGTTTTATTTCAGATTTAGACAAGTCTCTGGAGCTCAGGACTGGAGCTGACATTAAACAACTGGTGCAAATGCACACATATTATAAAACTGTTATCTTAAGATAAAAATAAATGACTTGGTAAAGGTCTCCCTGTGGATATAGGTGTGCAAGGAATATCTCAAATTGAAAGACACAGCTGTTAAGTAATGAACAAGGACTGGATGGAAACTTACATTTGTGTAGTTATTTGGTACATTAAGTGGAATTTGGCTTAAGACAGCTCAATCCTGCTGTTCTATGTGATGGAAAATGTTGCTTAGTAACTGGGTTTTTTCCACAATGCCATTTTAAATTAACATTCCAAAGGATTTGGAAGTATGGATTTTACTCATGACTTTCTTGAAATAACTAGGTCTAACCAAAGTAGCAAAAGTTACCATCTATTGATGCATGTATATAAGACATAGAACAATATTAAGTGGAATTGAAGCTAATCCCCTGACAGAGAAACATGTTGTCATGAAGGGTAATCATTGGTTAGCTCGAAGTACAATTATGTGATTTACGTAGATCTTTCATTCTGAAAGCATTTGAGCTTCCTGTTTAGAATTTGCAACTATTTGGAATTCAGGCTGATTATCATTGACTGATAGGGGCCATCCTTTCAGATAAGGATGGGAGTATCTGATATTACTTAATGAAAAAAATGTGCTGTTTGTTAATCTTACTTAGCACCAGTAATCCTCATATTTATAGGTCAAGTGGCTTTGAAATTAGATTAAATTTAGCTATATTGATTTGATAATTATTTGAACACCATTGTTCACACTGTTGATTTTTGTGTGTTTCTTTTTAGAATTGTGGTAATTTACTTGTGGATCTGCATGTGATTCAGGCTCACGATTCACATGTGTATATACAGGCCTGTATTTGTTAAAATTCGTAGATCAACAAATGCTTAGCTACGATCAGAACATTCAAGTGGCTATTTCTGATCTTAACTGGTTTAATTAATTAATGAGTGTGGGCTTTATCAGGTGTTGATTAGTTTATTAAATGATATTTTCTGCCTAACAAATTGAACTTGTTTTGTAATGGAAATATTTGCAAAGCATATTTTACTTGCTTTCATTCTCTTACCTATTGGGACCCCTCCCACCCCATTAATTAATTATGTTTTTTCCTTGAACTGAATCCCTGAGCCTGGGAGTATATAGCTGAGAAGAAGCTGGGGCTAGGAACTTGAGGCAAGGTTGAGAGAATAAGACAGTAGATAATCACAGGAATAGGCCAGGCCTAGGGAAGCCACTGTGAGTAGCATGGAATCGTGGCATCCATAGGCCTGGAAGGTCAGAGTTGTAGATGAAAGTGGCTAAAGTGGATGAATCTAGACAGCAAGCAGAAATCAGGGACTTGGGAATATTAGAATTTGATGGGAGTGGTGTGAGAAGAGGGCACAAAAGTAAAAAATAAAGAAAAATCTAGGTCACATGAGAAATCAGTCTGTAGAAACTGAAAGAACCATAACATCATTTGGGTGTCAAACCTGGGATATCTGAATAGAACTTCTTTGGCTTTTCAGTGCAAGTTGTGCTCTAGCCAAGAAGCTTCTTAGGCACTCCCTGCCAGGGTAGGAACCAGTTCCAGGGGTGGGTCCCCAGAGCCCACTTATAAAAGCAGGTCATGGGTGTGTCTGCCTGGAAGGGAGAAGGAGGTAGCCTGGGAGGGTCCTGACACTTAAGAAGAGAGGTTATGGACTAGTGGCAATAGAAGCATAATCAGCACTTTGCTGAGCATTGTGTATTCCATGACTCAACAACCCTTGCTTGTAACACACCCATCTTCCAGGCAGTAAAACCACGCTGCCAGGGCTGGGAAGGAGTAAAGGGGGCTTAATGTGTCTGCTGTATCTCTGTCCGTTAACCTAGAAGGCAGTATAAAGAAGCAACTATTAATATAAAAAGGGTAAAGTGCTTCTGTTTAAAAGCTGCTAAGCAGTTTGCTTCTGTGTAAAAATTCTGTGTAAAAATCTCAGTTCTGTTTTTAAGGTTTTTCATAGCATAAAACCTTCCTTTCCTTTGGAAAGGAATACATTGTAATAAATAATATAATAATATAAAGTAATAAATTATATAAATGAAGACTAATGAGGAAAATGTAATTTGTGATCATGTAAAGAGTTTTGCTGTACATTACACACACATTTATATATGTAATAAATATTCATATGTTCATATAAATATACACGGGAATGTTTATATATTTATATTGCTTAGGAATTTCTGAGAATTAGGAGATTCCCAATTGTTTTTTTAACATAGTGTTTTGGTCCCTTTTTTAGACATTAGTACAAAATTACTTTGTGTACCTTTATTTTTATTTGTATTATGAAATCAGATCAACTTACAGGAAAGAAGAACTAATTAACCTTAAAATCTCTTTTATGTCTCTTTAGACTCACTTTTAATGGTATATCTATTTGTCAATATATTTACTTTTCCAGTTAAATTATTTCATGCATACATTTGAGTGTAATGATGTAATTCACTTAGTGCTTATTTTTAAAAACTATTGTATGGTAATATAGCATATTTTGATTATAATTATCTTACTCTTGACCATTTGGGTCAATAGTATTTTGATCTTTCATTATTGGAAAATGTCATTAGTATGAACTTTTTTAAAAATCATTTTTGGGTTGTTGCCTTGGGGCATTTCCCTGAAAGTCAGATTAACAAGTCAAAGGGCAGTAACAATTTTATAGTTTCTGTTACATATTGACAGATTGTTTTCCGGAAAGATCAAGCTAAGTTGCCATACCACTATCAATGTAAATAAAGCATAGTCCCAGTTTTAGACAGTTTAGACAGCCTGAGCACAAATGAGAAAAGTACAATTACATTTTTACCCCAGGGCCTAGCTGTAAAGATAGCTCTCATAAGTAAGCTCAATATGTGGACTTTGAAATTATAGAACCAATAAAACGTGTACCTAATTTGTTCTTCAGAATGTGGAGCCTTGAAGCTAGGGACTCTTGGGGCTGGAGAACATGTGGTGTTGAGGTAGAGGCGCCTTTTGGACCTGTGTAGTATTGTGACTGCACTCTATGAGGTGTCGTCAAAGCCCAGAACAAAAGGAAAGGTGGAGTGCCCCGTCCCAGTGTTTCTTCTGCCAGTGAGGTTGTCAGGCCTGCGAAGAATTCTGGAGGGCATGGTGGAAGTTGTAGGATAATGGGCACACTTTGGATTCAGGTGTGCAGCAAAGGGGAAGAGAATATTTAGATGCTTTACTGTAGCCACCAGTCAGTGGGCCATGTCCCTTCTGGGCAGCTGCAAACCTAAAGTTTTCCTTATTAAAAAATGTCAACTCAAGAATGTTGGGGTGTAGCCATGCATGGTGGCACATGCCTGTAGTCCCAGCTATTTGGGAGGCTGAGGCAGAAGGATCACTTGAGCCCAGGAGTTTGAGGTTGCTGTAAGCTTGGCTGATGCCGCGGCACTCTAGCCGGGGCAACAGAGTGAGACTCTGTCTTAAAAAAAAAGAATATTGGGGTGATTTTTTTCTTTGTGATATGGCATTATCAAATTTATATTGGAAGTTGATGGAGAGTGTAGATTCTGTGGGAATCCATTTGTTCAGTTAGGATGTACTTGTTTGGTCTGCAAACATTTTTTTTTTTGTCCTATTTCTGACAGGGGAGAAACTTAGACCTTTTCCTGAGAAACAAATAGCCCTCATTGCTCCTACATGCTGACATAGCATTGTACATTTGCCAGCTTCCCTAATGACTTGCCAAAATTCTGTGACCTAAATACTTGTACAGAACATGTAACAGCACATCATAGAAATGGACCAGGAGGATACTGCAAAAGACATACATATTCCATGAAATTCAGAAAGGCAAAAAGGAAGAAAGATAAAGTCATTGATAAAATGTTCGGTTATGTAAAAATTATATGTATAAAATTTAAAGAGAGTAAATTGGGAATTGTAGAAATTCTAAGCCATAAAGTTAAATGAAAGTTGAGATATAAAATTGTTTTAATTTCCAGGTCCCAAAGTTGAAGTGAACATCCGTGGGCAGAGAAGCATTCAAATGCCAGCAGTGGAAAGGGAGAGAAACAGACCAGGGCTGTGACATGACCTATTTAGGGATTTATTTATTTTTTATTGTTAATTATTTTTTTTGTGTGTGTGTGAGAAAGTATATGTAACAAAATAGGCCATCTTAATAATTTTTAAGTGTATAATTCAATGGCATTAACTGTATTCACAATCATTACAACTGTTCACAAAACTTTTTTATTACCCCAAACTTTTCTGATATAATTGGTTATATCAGAATTTTTTTAATATTTTATTTTATTTTATCTATCTATTTATTTATTTATTTTGAGACAGAGTCTCGCTTTGTTGCCCAGGCTAGAGTGAGTGCCATGGCGTCAGCCTAGCTCACAGCAACCTCAAACTCCTAGGCTCAAGCAGTCCTGCTGCCTCAGCCTCCCGAGTAGCTGGGACTACAGGCATGCGCCACCATGCCCGGCTAATTTTTTCTATATATATATTTTAGTTGGCCAATTGATTTCTTTCTATATATAGTAGAGACGGGGTCTCACTCTTGCTCTAGCTGGTTTTGAACTCCTGACCTGGAGCAATCCGCCCGCCTTGGCCTCCCAGAGTGCTAGGATTACAGCTGTGAGCCACCGCGCCTGGCCCAGAATTTTTTTTAGCTTAAAGAAACAGCATTCAAACCTTTTATTTTTAAATTTTAGTATATGTTGGGGTTGATCCTGCTAGTTATATGTCTCTTGTTCATCAATTTCCTTTTTTCTTTTCTGTTGCTACAAGCTTGGTTGAAGAGGGTGCCCATCCAAATAGGGGAGGGAAGAATATTGTTCTGTCAAGGGCATGTGAGTAGCTGTGCTCCTCTGCTCAAATCTCCAAAGCAACTCTATTTTTAGGAGAACACAGGTAGTCAGGCTTCCTTTTGCTTATTTAATGTGTTTTAAAATTTAAAAGCAATATTATGTTATTGACAGTCTAGAAAAAAATTTAAGAAGTCATCACTTGAACACAAACATAATGATTAGTTTTGTATGTTTCTTTTGAGTCTTTTTTTCATGTACTTGTTTCTGACATAGTTGATAATTACGGATCTAACATATACAAGTAGCTTACTTTTTCATCTAACATATCACTTAAAATTTTTCATGTTGCTCTGTAATCTTCATAATAAATAGTCCAAGGAATGCATGTAGCTTAATTTACATAACCATACTATTTTCATTGATATTTAGGTTGCTGAAATTTGTAGCTATTGTAATTGAACATCTTCCTACCTCCTCTTTCTGTAGTTTATAACCCTTTCATTTTATACTCATGAGAGAGAGACACACACATAGACATGCACAATGCTCACATATATTGTGTGGGCAATGGCACCTGTATTTTTGGTGAAGATTTAGTAAAGTCAATAGTGGTGTGTTTTTGTAATTATGATAAACATAAGGTGGATGACAGATGTTTGATTTGGTTACAGGTTGTGAAAATCTTAGAGAAGCATGACCCCTTGAAGAACACCCAGGCAAAATATGGGTCTATCCCTCCAGATGAGGCCAGTGCTGTGCAGAATTATGTAGAACACATGCTCTTCTTACTGATTGAAGAGCAAGCCAAGGATGCTGCCATGGGGCCAATTCTGGAATTCGTGGTCTCTGAGAACATCATGGAGAAACTCTTCCTTTGGAGCTTGAGAAGGGAATTTACCGATGAGACTAAAATTGAGCAGCTAAAGATGTATGAGATGTTGGTTACCCAGTCACACCAGCCTCTTTTGCACCACAAGCCCATTCTGAAGCCTTTGATGATGTTGCTAAGCTCTTGTTCGGGAACAACTACCCCCATTGTGGAGGGGAAGCTGGTTGTCCTACTCAATCAGCTCTGTTCCATCCTTGCCAAAGATCCATCCATTCTGGAACTCTTCTTCCACACTAGTGAGGACCAAGGGGCTGCCAACTTCCTCATCTTCTCCCTTCTGATTCCCTTCATTCACCGAGAGGGGACAGTGGGCCAGCAAGCTCGGGATGCTTTGCTGTTCATCATGTCCCTGTCGGCCGAGAACAGCATGGTGGCCCATCACATCGTGGAGAACACCTACTTTTGTCCAGTAAGTTCCTCTCCTCAGCATGTTTTCCACCCACTCACTTTTCCTCTCCTGTGCTAATGATAAATACTTTTTTATTCCCTTGTTCTAGCAAGTTGTGCCTGGCACCTTCTATGGAAAGGTGTTTAGAGAAAATATTTTGGAGGGAGCAGAGGGATCTAAGTTGTGATGCTATTTGGCTGAGCAGTGTTAGCTCAATATCAGCCAGCAGAGGAAGTTATATGTGTTACCATTTCTTGGTTCATTATTATTGTGTTAGGAATGATTTTAGTTTTTCTAAGAGCATATCCTGAGAGATTGGTAGAACCTTTGCTTTCTAAATCCTTAGCTTTTCAGATTGATTTTGTTCCAGTGAATCATGGTAAGCAATAAGACACAGCTGGTTTCACAAATTAATTTGTTTCCCAGCAAGATAATGACCATTAGCTGTAGTATGTTTGGTGGTCACAGGGACATCAGGTGTCGAGGAGGGGGTTCAGCAGGTATCTAGTGTGCAGGGGTCACACTGACAACATCAGAGACTGGCAAGGATGTGGAGCAACAGGAAGTCTCATGCGTTGCTGGTGGGAATGCAAAATTCTACAGGAAGACAGTTTATCAGTTTCTTCCAAAACTAAATATAGTCTTACTATGTGATCTAGCAGTTGCTCTCCTTGGTATTCGTTCAAAGGAGTTGAAAACTTACGTCCACACAAAAACCTGCACATGGTTGTTTATAGCAGCTATATTCATAATTGCCAAAACCTGGAAGCAACCAAGATGGCCTTTAGTAGGTGAATAGATAAATAAACCGTGGTACATCTACAAAATGGAATAGTGTTCAACTTAAAAGAAATGAGCTATCAAGCCATGAAAAGACATTGAGGAACCTTAAATGCATGTTACTAAGTGGAAGAAGCCAACCTGAAAAGGCTATATGTTGTACAATTCCAACTATATGACAATCTGGAAAAGACATAATATGGAGACAGTAAAAAGATCATTTTTTTTCAGAGGAAGGGATGAAGGGCAAAGCACAGAGGATTTTTAGGGCAATGAAACCACTCTGTATGATACTATAATAGTGGGTACATCTGTTCAAACCCATAGAATGTAAAAGCACCATGAGTGAACCCCAATGTAAACTATGGGGTAAGTGACTGTAATGTGTCACTGTAAGTTCATCAGTTGTAACAAATGTACCACTCATGTAGGGGATGTTGATAATAGAAGCTATGCACATGTGGGTGCTGGGGTATGTGGGGTATCTCTGTATCTTCCATTCAATTTTGTCATGAACCTTAAAACTGTTTTAAAAAAGTAAACTGTTTTAAAAAGGCACTTTTGTGAGGGAGCTATACAAGATTTGGGTTTTGGCTTATTTGAATCGTTTGGGTAGTTCCACTGTTAAAGAAGAGCAGATATTGTAACAAATCATCAGAATATTCAGGTGGTTCACTTGATCAACATGCAAAAGGCAAATGTTAAAAATACTATTTAAAAAAGCAACACATAGCTAACCGAATCCAGACGCTTATCAAAAAAATAATCCATCACGACCAAGTGGGGTTCATCCCAGGGATGCAGGGATGGTTCAACATACGTAAATCTATAAATGCAATTCACCACATAAACAGAAGCAAAAACAAAGACCACATGATTCTTTCAATAGATGCAGAAAAAGCTTTTGACAAAATTCAACACCCTTTCATGATATGAACACTTAAGAAAATAGGCATAGAAGGGACATACCTACAAATGATACAAGCCATATATGACAGACCCATAGCCAACATCATACTGAATGGGGAAATATTGAAAGCATTCCCACTTAGAACTGGAACCAGACAAGGCTGCCCATTATCTCCACTTCTATTCAACATAGTGCTGGAAGTCCTGGCTCCAGCAATCAGACAGGAAAGTGGAATTAAAGGTATCCAAATAGGGGCAGAAGAGATCAAACTTTCACTGTTTGCTGATGATATGATATTATACTTAGAAAATCCCAAAGATTCAACCAAGAAACTCCTGGAACTGATAAATGAATTTAGTAAAGTCTCAGGATACAAAATCAATACACAGTAATCAGAGGCATTCATATACGCCAACAACAATCAAATTGAGAACCAAATTAAAGACTCAATTCCCTTCACAATAGCAACAAAGACATTAAAGTACCTAGGAGTATACTTAACCAAGGAAGTAAAAGACCTCTACAGGGAGAACTATGAAACACTGAGGAAGGAAATAGCAGAGGATGTAAACAGATGGAAATCCATTCCATGCTCGTGGATCAGCAGACTTAATATCATTAAAATATCCATACTACCCAAACAGATCTACAGATTCAATGCAATACCTATTAAAATCCCATCAGCATTCTTCACAGATATAGAAAAAAATAATTTTACGCTTTGTATGGAACCAAAGAAGACCCCGAATACCAAGAGCAATTCTAGGCAACAAAAACAAAATGGGAGATATTAATATGTCAGATATCAAACTATACTACAAAGCTGTAGTAATTAAAACAATCTGGTATTGGCACAAAAATAGGAATATTGACCAGTGGAACAGATCTGCGAATTCTTATATAAAATCATCCTCATATAGCCATCTAATCTTTGACAAAGCAGACAAAAACATATGCTGGGGAAAAGAATCCCTTTTCAATAAATGGTGCTGGGAAAACTGGATAGCCACTTGTAGAAGGCTAAAGCAGGACCCACACCTTTCACCTCTCACAAAAATCAACTCACGCTGGATAACAGACTTAAACCTAAGGTATGAAACTGTTAGAATTCTAGAGGAAAATGTTGGAAACACTCTCCTAGACATCGGCCTAGGCAAAGAGTTTATGAAGAAGAAGTCCCCAAAGGCAATCAAAGCAGCAACAAAAATAAATAAATGGGACATGATGAAACTAAAAAGCTTCTGCACAGCCAAAGAAATAGTCATGAAAGTAAACAGACAACCTACAGAATGGGAGAAAATTTTTGCATCCTACTCATCCGATAAAGGGCTGATAACTAGAATATACTTAGAGCTCACGAAAATCAGCAAGAAAAAATCAAATAACCCTATTAAAAAGTGGGCAAAGGACTTGAACAGAAATTTTTCTAAAGAAGACAGAAGAATGGCCAACAAACATATGAAAAAATGCTTACCATCTCTAATCATGAGGGAAATGCATATCAAAACTACAATGAGATATCACTTAACTCCAGTGAGAATGGCCTTTATTAAAAAGTCTCCAAATAACAAATGCTGGCGTGGATGCAGAGAGAGAGGAACACTCCTACATTGCTGGTGGGACTGCAAACTAGTTCAACCTCTGTGGAAAGCAATATGGAGTTACCTTAAAGTGATACAAGTGAATCTACCATTTGACCCATCAATCCCCTTACTGGGCATCTACCCAAAAGATCCAATGACCCTCTACAAAAAAGACACCTGCACTCGAATGTTTATAACAGCACAATTCATAATCACAAGGCTGTGGAAACAGCCCAAGTGCCCATCAATCCAAGAAGGGATTAATAAAATGTGGTATATGTATACCATGGAGTACTATTCAGCTCTAAGAAACAACGGTGATATAGCACATCTTATATTTTCCTGGTTAGAGCTGGAACCCATACTACTAAGTGAAGTATCCCAAGAATGGAAAAACAAGCACCACATATATTCACCAGCAA
>VSMD01123763.1:31012-70591 GCA_008750895.1 Mirza zaza
GTATATACATACATAATGAGTGAGATGTGCACCATCTGGGGGATGGTCATGCTGGAAACTCAGACTTGTGGGGGGAGGGGGGAAGGGGCATTTATTGAAACCTTAAAATCTGTACCCCCATAATATGCTGAAATTAAAAAAAAATCATATGTAATCCAGTAATTTTTACTGTATATATACACCTTAGAGAAATAGGTTGCAAATGAATGTTTATTGTAGGTTTACTCTTAATTATCAAAAATTGGATACAACCCAATCTTTCTTCAACTAGTGAAAATATAAACACACTATGACACATCTATGTGATGAAACACTACTCAATAATAAATGGTAATGAACTACCATTACACACATGTGTAAAATACAAATACATCATAAGTGAAATAATGCTAGACTAAAAAGATTACAAACCATATGAGTCTATTTTTATGCCATTCTGGAAAAGACATAACTATCAGAATACTATGGTTGCCAGGAGTTAAGAGTAAGGCGAATGATCAACTACAAAGGAGGAAATATTTTGACTTGGTGCATATTTACTACAGTTGTGGTTACAAAACACTATCATTTATCAAAATTCATAAAATTGTTCACAAAATGAGCAAATTTTATGGATGGTGAATTTTTAAAATTATATTTTTAACCACAGTACCTCTTTTTTCATAAGTTTTCTAGCTGCATTTTCTTTTTCATTTATTTATTAAGAAAGCAAATATTAGTGGCTTAATTTGCCAAGTACTAGTATTGGAGACAAGCATTTAAAAAAAAGAGGAAAATATTTTTGCCTTCATGGAGTTTACTTTCTACTGGGAGGAAACAGACAATGACCATGGTCATTAAGCAAAATGTATAAGGTTATATGAGGATAAGAGTTAATGAGAAAAATAAAGTAGGGGGAGGGATTAACTGTTACAGTGGTCATATTATTACATAAGATGGTTAGAGAAGATTTCACTGGCCAGAGAAAACCTCACTAGGAGCAAAATGTTTGAATTAATATTGAATCATCACATACTCTGTATTAGTTGTGCTCTTTAGACAACTGAGGGATAGTGAGAAAAAAATTGTAAGTGTATATATATATATATATATGTATATATTCCATGGTTTTATATTCAGGAAAGGAGAGTGAATATCCTACCTAATTTTATCTATAATATTTTTCATTTCCTTTTTAGAAACCATCCTGAATATTACTTTTGATATCCGTAGCTATACTTTGTGTTAAATTACTCTGAAAATTCTCAGATGGTCACAACTCATGTTACTAGCAAGCAGTAGTGTAGAAAGAAACATGGTGCTTCAATAAAATATATGGACATTTTGATTGCTGAAGTGGCATTTATAAGAATAGAAAACAATGCAATAATTTTATATATTATTGCATGATAATTCTGGTAGTTAGAACTAGTTATATTAGCTAGTTATACTAAACACATGGATAAGAAGAAGCATGAATTCAAAATGGCAGAATCAGGTCTAATTTTGAAGCAGCAGAAGTCTTATTTAATGTGTTACTAAAGAAATGAAAGATATTATCAAGCTAAAAAACATTGGAAAGATGAAAAACTCAAAGACCAGTATAAAAACATATATGAATTAATCATTAACTTTTTAAATGAATACAATTTGATATTGTCAATTTAAGAAGTTATTTATTTAAGCTATAGATACTTGATACTGTTTTATAATACTCTATCATAATAATTTCCATTATAAAGTATACTAATAAATGCTATTAGGTATATTAAATGTTCATACAGTTTGTTGAAATGTTAAAAAATAGTCTGTGTATTTGAGTTTCAAAGTAAAAGACCCTTTTGGTTTGAATACTATAGCATAAAGGGAACTTGGGCAGGATAGTTCTATAGAAAGTACTTGTATCTTTTATTTTCCAATTTATTAAAATATTTTCATTAAGAGTATATCCTATAAATTTATACTATTAAGATTAAAGTGTAAAAATTGAATTTAACACTCTTCTCAAAAAGAAAAAAACAGAGGTTTCTCTTTACAGAAAGCCAATATTATACTGACTTTTATATCTTAATAGCAGCTGGGTAATAGGTACTACCGTTTAACTGCCTTGAGGATGCTTCTGGCTTTTCCATTTCTATTCTGTCTGAATTTTGCCTCATTTTAATTTTTCACCTTTTTCTGTGGAGATGAAATTTAATATTTTATTATTAGTGCCTATATGTGCATGAATAGAGGCCCATAAATTCTTCGCTTTTGTGTTCTGTTGTTTGTGATATACATATACACACGCACATACATATCACTTGCTTTGTTTAATTATAAAGCATTGCATTTATATCCACAAGTCCATGCATCAACTAGAATATTAAGTTATAATATTTTAAAAGGCCAAAATAATCACACAGATGTCAATTTCACCTTATCATGCTTGATCACATGTTCCATTCTTCTCTCAATATTCATAACTTTATTTTCTTTTCTAAATATTTGAGTCATAATATGCACTAGCATTATTAATTTCTATGTGTCACTATACTAAGTCCCCAGAGAAAAATTGAATTATTTAAGAACAGAAATAATGTTTTAAGGTTCCTTACATATACCTCAAATATGAACTAACGAATTGATTTAAAATAGTCGTAGCAGCATAATGAACACACACATATGCACAGATTTTATTTGCCTTCATTCAATAATCACTTATTGAGCAAAAATTCTGATATGCATATTTATATGGATGAATGTTTCCTTTATTCATTTTTCAGGGGTATTTTCTTGACCTTGAATAACCAGTTGATAGAAAGACATTTAGGACAACAAATTTTTCTATACTTAGAGCAAGATGCACTCTTAAGTGTATGTATGTTAACATAATTAGTTGACTTTTTATATATCATTACTGTAAACTCAATTTTTTTAAAATTACATAAAGTTCATTTTATGAACAAACACCAATTAAATTTTCCCTACATATATTCACATTTGTAATGCAATTTGCTTTATTACAGTCTGTACTCACTTCTTATTATGGCCATTACTCTGCTGCTACTCAATAAAGATCTTGTTCTTATCAATTTGTATGATATCTTTGATTGAGAGAATTAATTTTCAAGCACACATAAATCTACTCTTAGTCATTCTACACCAGTATTGCCACTTAACAGATGAAACTTGAATATCTTTAACAAAAAGTTGGCTATCTCAAGGATCTTATGGATGATAATATAATTTTTACAATGCTAAAAGAAATCAAAGAATAGTTAAATCATTAGAAAACTGAGTTTTGTATGGAGATGTCAATTTAGGTTTTATTTTCATTATTAATTACCTATAACAGTAGGTAAGTCATACTCTGGCTGAGCTCCTTCACCTGTAACATTAGTATGTTAAGTATGGAAAAGGTAGATTACTTAAAATGAGTCTGAGGATAACTACCCAATTGTTTGTGAGAAAGTGAACTTGGATACCAAACTTACTCCTTAAGCCAATGTCTTTAAAGATTTAAATATAAATAAAAAACCATAAAAGACCTAAAATTAAAAGTTATTTTATTTTAGTTGTATAGTTTAGAGTTTGGGAAATCCTTTATAATCACAATAGAGAACTGAAAAGCTGCATAGGGAAAAAACATAGTTTATAAATGTGATTATATAACTTTTACAAAACAGTTAACAAAATATACACAATTTTAAAGGACAAACATTAATCTGGATAAAATATGTAGAGAATAAAGTGAGCAATAAACATCTCCTTAATGTCCTTAATATGCTAAAAGCTCATTAAATTAATAAGAATAAAATTTAAGACTCAATAAAATGAGCACAATATTAATAGTAGTTTAGAGAGAGAAAGAGAGCAAGAAGTAAAAGAAATATATTAAGTATATGTAAATATTAGATAAATATGAAATCTCTGATTTTGAATCAAAAGTGTTGTTTATTATATCTCAAATAAGAAGCAGTACAATTAATCAAAGTATGCACCTAAACTATAGACATAGTTTTGCTATCTTAACAGTAGCTTGATTATGCCAGTGGTGAAGAAGCCTGGAGAGTGAGTGGCAATGAAATCACAAAAGACATTTTCCACAGCTCATTGAGAATTGAATATTTTGCTCTCAGGAAGTGGTCCAAAGCCTGGAAGAAGTGATAGTTAGCTGGTGCAAGGTCTGGTGAATACAGTGGATGACAGAGACTTTTCAAATCCAACTTCTGTAGTTTGATCAGGGTTGTTTGTGTGACATATGGTCCAGCATTGTCTTGCAAGAGGATTGCCCTGTCTCTTTTGACCAGTCTTGGCTGCTTAACCATAAGCATCTTCATCATTTCATCCAATTGGTTGCAGTAGACATCTGCTTTATCGAATGACCTGGTTTCATGAAGCTATAGTGGATAATATCAGCACTGAACTACCAAACAGACACCATTAGCTTTTTTAATGAATATTCAGTTTTTTACTGTGTTTCAGCACTTCATCTTTATCTAGTTATTGTGCCGAACTTTTGCAATTGTCAAAAAATAATCCATTTTTCATCGCACACAACAATACAGTGTAGAAATGGTTCACCTTTATGTTGTGACTGCAAAGAAAGGCAAGTTTCAAGACAATGTCTCTTTTGATGCTCATTTAACTCATGCAGAACCCATCTATCCAGCTTCTTTACCTTGCCCATTTGTTTCAAATGGTCCAACATTGTTGGAAGAGTAATGTCAAACCTTGCTGCTAATGCATGTGTAGTTTGAGATGGACTCATTTCCACTGCAGCTTTCAGCTGATCATTATTCACCTTGGTCTCAGGTCACCCACATGGCTCATTTTCAAGATTAAAATCAGCAGAATGGAACTTCTCAAACCATTGATGTACTGTGCGTTCATTAGCCACATCCTTCCCAAACACTTTGTTGATATTTCAAGCTGTCTGCACTGCATTCGTTCCATGAGGGAACGCATATTCAAAAATAACACAAAATTTTAATTTGTATATGATTTCACAAAAATTGTTCTAAAAAAAGTGAATGATAATCACAAGCCAAAATGTGCATTTGAAAGATTGAGCATGTAATTTCACAATAAAAATAAAATTAGAAGTGACAAGTGAAATGTCAGCAAATATCAACAATCAAACTTAGCACTTAAGGAAATCAGACATTTCATGCTTAAGAACCTAATAGATTAAAAATATATTTATGTTATTAAAAACTTATTATTAATGTCTTCTAAACATCAATTATTAATATTTGATAAAAATATTGCCCACTAAAAGCATCTGAGAATTGAAAATAAAATTTTTATGGAATCTGAACTTAGTTCATAAAGATGGATAAGAGGAGGAGGGCCTAGCATGGTAGCTGAGGCCTGTAATCCCACCACTTTGGGAGGCCAAGGAGGAAGGATTGCTTAAGGCCTGGAGTTTGAGAACAGCCCGAGAAACATATGGAAATGCTGTCTCTACAAAAAAATTTAAAAATTAGCTGGGCACTGTGGCAATCCTCTCCACAACTGAGAATTGATTGAGCTTTGAGAATTGAGTTTGAGGCTTCTGTGAGCTATGATTGCACTGCTGCACTCTAGCTTAGGTAACAAAACAAGACCCTGTCTCTAAAAATAATAATAATAAAAAAACTATTTTAAAAAATGCTCAAGTAGGGATTGTACTAAAAAAAGAGAGAAAAAAATTGAGGAGGAAAAGGAGCAAGAACGAGATAGGAAAGAGAAAGGGAACAGAAAAGTAGAATGGTAATAATGTAAGCAGATGCTCTCATTACCTCCTGGGAAAGCATATATTGATCTAGGGAAGCTAAAGGATTAGTTTTAACTTCAGACAGGTAGATTAGTAGGCTGTAAATCTGTGAAAGCTTGAGAGTTAGAAATGTAGCCAATACTTGAAGAACTTTCAAGTCAGTATATGGCTTGATTAGAAATGCAACAACAACATCCACAGAGGAAGGAGGTTACCAAAGAACTTTGTATCTTTTTATTGAGAATTTGACAGCTGGTAACTCTGCCAGTGCCATTTCCAGCTAAGGGCTAAACTTTGACAGTAACTTGCAAGGTCTAGAAATTCAACGGTGTAAAAAATCAATGTAAAATTTTGTTCTAGGAAGGTGCAATTGATAATTTTATGTGTTGCCTTGGCTAGATCATGGAACCAGATATTGAGACAAACTTCACAGATGTATAACTATAAAAGCACTTTTTGAATGAGTCTAACATTTAAAATAGTAGACTTTGAGTACATCATATTGCCCTCCGTTACATAGGTAGGCCTCATCCAATTAAGAAAAAGACAGACCTCCCTCAAAGAAGAGTGAATTCTGCCAGGGAACTGCCATAAGACTTGAACTGCAATTCTTTTCTGGGTCTCCAGCCTGCTCACCTATCCTGCAGATTTTGAACTTCCCACTTCCATAGTCATATGAGCTAATTCCTTAAAATAAATATATTTATATATACACATCCTATTGGTTCTGCTCATCTAGAGAACTCTGACTAATACAACAGGTGATATACTTGAAAATACTGGGAGAAATATACAAAAGCACTCTAAGTGATATCCCATAATCCAGGCAATGGACACCAACAGAAAAACAAAACAACTGAACAACAATAACAACAAAGTCCTTTAAAAAATCAACTAACACATGCCAAGAAAAAAAAAAGATAAAACACAATAAAAGAAATCCACTTTGAAGCAGAAAAAGCATCAGTTACAGAATAGTATACTCTGTGTAACCTAATAACAATCTGAAATAGAACATAGAATAAGTAATTTTAATATTATTTCAGTCATAAAGAATACTTGAATGCTTAGGAGAGAGAAACACTATCTGGGAGATTTGGCAAAGACTCAGAACAATTGCAAATAAAATATATAGTTAGTATAATTAAAACAAACTTATATATATATATTTATTTTTTGAATATTATGGGAGTACAAATATTTTGGTTAGATATAATGCCTTTGCCCCACCCAAGCCAGAGCTACAAGCATGCCCTTCCCCCAGACAGTGCACTCTGCATCCATTAGGTGTAAGTTTATCTCCCCACCCCACCCTCACCTGACCAGCACCCAATGACTATTACTACCATGTAAGTACCTTAATGTTGATCAGTTAGTACCAATTTGATGGCGACTACATGTGGTGCTTGTTTTTCCATTCTTGTGATACCTCACTTTGAAGGATGGGCTCAAGCTCTATCCTGGATAATATAAGAGGTGCTAGTTCACCACTATTTTTTGTAGTTGAGTAGTATTCCATGGTATACATATACCACATTTTATTAATCCACTCATGTATTGATGGGCACTTGGGTTGTTTCCATATCTTTGCAATTGTGAATTGTGCTCCCATAAACATTCAAGTACAGATGTCTTTATTATAGAATGTCTTTTCTTTCTTTGGGTAGATGGCTAGTAGTGGAATTGCTAGATCAAATGATATTTCTATTTTTAGCTCTTTGAGCTATCTCCAAATTACTTTCCACAGGGGTTTGAAAGTAATTTGTACTAATTTTCACTCCTACCAGCAGTGTAAGAGTATTCCAATCTCTTCATATCCACGTCAGCATTTGTTGTTTTGGGACATTTTGATAAAGGCCATTCTCACTGGAGTTAGGTGATATCTCATTTTGATTTTGATTTGCATTTCCCTAATGATTAGAGATGTTGAGCATTTTTTTTATATGTTTGCCATCCGTTATTCTGTCTTCTTTTGAAAAGTTTCTGTTCATGTCCTTTGTTTTTTTATTGACGGGGTTGTTTGATTTTTTTCTGGTTAATTTTCTTAAGTTCTATATAGATTCTTATTATTAGCCCTTTATCCAATGTAGATAATGAAAACATTTTCTCCCATTCTGTACTGTAAATTGTAAGTAGTTGAAAAAAGAATTGAAGAACTGTCATTGCACTAATTAGCTAGAATACAACACAGAAAAATGAAAAATAGAACAGAATAGTGAAAAGACATTGAAAAGTTATACAAAATCTCAATAGTCCTATGCCATTCAGGAAATTGAGTCATTAGGTAAAATTCTTTTTTACCCTTTCTTACCTACCTCCCACAATATAAATTTCAAGATTATCTAAATCTAGCCTTTTTATAGGAAATATTTCAAAATCTTTCAAAAATAGATATTTGTCTTATTCAAACTGTTTAAGACATTAGAAAAAAGAGAAAGATACTCCTCAAATTCAACCATTTTATAAAGAAGTATGTCAAAGTCTTTTAGAAGTAGATAGTAATTTGTCTTATTCAAACTGTTTTAGACATTCGGAAAAAAAAGGAAAATACATTCAAATAATTGTTACTTTGATTTCAAAACTAGAAAAAGACATTTTAAGAAAAATTAAACATGAGTTTTACTTAATACAAGTGTAAAATTTTTAAATATATACAATTTTAGACCAAAAATATTAGCATATCTTCACTTAGTCAAAATTATTTATGGAATATTAGATCTTATACACAAAATATTTATAAGAAAAAGAATGCTATCATCTCAATAGATAAAGAAAAACTATTTTATAGCATTCAACACTCCTTCTTGATTAAAGAGAAGTCCATTAGTAAATAACTGTTGTAGGCTGAATAATGACTCCAAAGATATCCAAGTCCTAATTTCTGGAATCTATGAACATTTTCTTATATGTCAAAAAGGGCTTTGCAGAAGGAATCAAATAACAGATCTTGAGATGGGGAGATTGTCTTGGATTATCCAGTTGGATACTAAATGTATACGCCATGTCCTTTTATGGGGGAAGCAGAGGGCTATTTTACTACAGAAGAGAAGGTGATATAATGATGGAAGTAGAGATTGTGCTTTGAAGATGGAGGAAAAGGTCACAAGTCAAAGAACACAGGCAGCCACAAAACCTGAAAAAGGCAAATAAATGGATTCTCCTATCAGAGTCTCTACAAGGAACCAGACTGTTATCACCTTGACTTTAAATACATGAAACTGATTTGGGGCTTAGACTCCAGAACTCCAAGATAATAAATTTGTATTCTTTTAAACCACTCAGTTTGTGGTATCCTGTTACTACAGCAATAGGTATCTAATAGAGGAATATATGAGTGCTCTGTATATGATGTTAAAATTGCAAATCCTAAGAAAGAATGGACTGATCAGTGTACATTCTGGGACAACTGAGAAAAAAATGTGAAGATAGATACCTTTTTCACTATGTTCACAAAAACTAAGGGAGATATGAATTTATCAATAATAGATATGTACTACAAACATAAAACTTTTGGATAAATCTAAAATACAATGCCTTTATGTCCTAGTATAAATAAAAATAACTTTACAAATAGAGATAAAGCTGTGAAGAATAATATTGATCATTTTGCATCACAAGTGATTTAAACGATACAGACTATTGATTCCTGGATAGTAGAATAGTTTCCAAAATTTGAGTTTATGTATGTGTATATATACATATACATACATATGTGTGCATATGTGTGTGTATAATATATTTACTATATGAGATATACTTCCAATCAATAGGGAAAATGAAACAATTTGGGAGAAAAGGACAAGAAATATAAACCTGCCCTAAAATAGAGAGGGTATCCAAAAGACTAACACAAATTTGAAAGGTTCTCACTCTTAGAGTTAATTAAGCAAATATGTAATAAAACAGCAATAATTATGTACAATTTCAGTCTCATCAGATTGGCATAATTTGGATAATAAGGAGAATTGGTGAAGGTGTAGAGAAGTACAAATTCTGGAGGGGTATAAATTGATACAACATTAAAGAGGAATTTAGCAATACTAGTATAATTACACATACCCTGGCAACTTTTCTGATTTTTGGCTACCTAATTTATAAGTGGAAAATTGAGAAATAACATAAATGGATAACTAACTGTCCCTTAGTAAGGGGGATGGATAAGTCATTCTAGTGAGAATTGATAATGTAATAGCATCATTTTATATGAATTAAGTAGATCACAAGATCAAACATGACTTAAGGTTTCAAAAACATAATATTGAGTCAAAAAAGAATTTGCAAAAGAAAATATACAGTATGACTCCATTTACAATTTTTCTAGAATATACAAAACAATAATATATTCTATTGTTTTATGGATATGTATGTGGTAAATGTATGACATGAATGAGAATACATATCCTTTTTAATTTATCATTCATTTGATTATTATCCATTGAGTACCTACAATGTGCCAGTCCCATTCTAGGACTGGGGATCCAAAGTGAACAAAACAAACATGAGTCTTTGCCATAATGATACTTATATGCTAGTGGAGAATGAAGATGAAAAGGTAACTATTGAATTATAATATGTTAAGTGGAAAAATATTCTTCAGGATAATATTTACATATGGTGAGGAAAAGAAGGAGAAAAATATAGGGTGATAACATGAATTTCCATTCATGTGAAAATAACATTTCTTACAGGACACGAGACAAAATAAATAAAATAGATACTAAAACAATAATTGTCAATTATTAAAATTGTTTCAAACTTCTTCATAAATTCTTTACCTAGGCCAATGGCTTTAAGAGTTTTTCTAACATTTTCTTCTAGAATTCTTATAGTTACATGCTTTAGGTTTAAGTCTGTTATCCACCATGAGTTGATTTTTGTGAGAAGTGAAAGGTGTAGATCCTGTTTCAGTTTTCTACATGTGGGTATCCAATTTTCCCAGCACTATTTATTGAATAAGGATTATTTTCCCCAGTGTGTTTTTGTCTGCTTTGCCAATGATTAGATGGCTATATGAGGATGTTTTTATATCTGGGTTCTCAGTACTTACATGTTTTTTATATATCTTTTATATATTTAAGAGGTTTCACAGTTGTTAAAATGTAAAATAAAAAGCGATGTTCAAATGCTTCAAAACTTAATAAATATGTACTTAAATGAATTATCATTTTCACATCTAGTGTTGAGAATGTGGAAGAGGTATAAATTATGTTCTTTTTAGTTAGTTGAAACTATTAAATAGTACATAATCTTTGACTAAGCAATTCTTCCTCAAGTAATCTACATTAGAGAAATATTACAAGGACTAATAAACTTGTGGATAAGGATGTTCATTTTTGCATTATCCATAATACAAAAACTAGAAACAACCTAAATCAAAAAGTGATTACTTAAATAAATTATGCCTCACAAAAACAATAGCATATTATGCATTTTTAGAATGAGATAGATCTCTAAGTACCAGCATGGAAGTGTGTGCCTGTGATATATTGTTGAGTGAAAAAAGTAAGTACCAGAACATATGAATTGTGTGAAGCAATATTTGGTTTTAAAAAATCTACCTGTTTATATATTCATAGAAAACGTCTAGAAGGATAGACATAAAACTATTTATAGTGGCTACCTCTGAAACCTGGAATCAGAGTGGGTTTTAATGTGAATTTGTTTATTCAACCTTATATACCTTTGTATATTTGCATTTTCACCACCAATATTATTTAAAGAATAATATTAGAATAAACAATTGCTAGATGGATATTTAAAACATGGGTAATTGATTACTAATCTTTAACTCCCTACTCCTTATTCCTCATCATACTCACTTAGCAAAACCCTATCTCTAGTTAAATACAACTTCCTGCTTATTCCACACTTGTACCCACACAGCTGAACATAGCTAGATAAAAATAGCCAACCACAGTAAATAGGTCTCACTTTAAATTCAGATTCACTAACTTCAAGTGTGCTCTTTAATGGTGCCAAATAATCAAACTGTATTTTCCTAAATCCAATTAAAACCCCATGTTTCCAGAAAGATATTTTTTCTCTTTTTCTCTTCAGACCTCTACCTTTATCTCCCAGTTATCACTTCCAGCTGATAAACTTGTTTCCCATTTCAATGAGAAAAAAAAGGAGCAATCAAGAAGGAATTTCCACCAGCTGCAACAAATCTGCCTGCTCCAAGTTCTTTCCCTTCTATCATTGTGGGTGAATTAAGATTAATCCTTCCCATATGCACTTCACTCTATTCTTTTTCATCTACACAAGGACACGGCTTTAGCAATTCTTTTCTTATTCTGCTACATCATTATTTATTAGTCTCTACTGAATTACTTTCAGTAGTATGCCAATTATCTGTAATTCTCCCTACCTTTAAAAAATAAAATCAAAATATAAATTTTTTGACTCTGTACACTTCCTGATGACACTCCATTTCCCAGCTCTATACTTATTAATATAACAAAACCTTTCAATGTTTACTTCCCTGTATTGGTTCTCTAATTTCCTCTCTTCCATTTTCTCTGGAGCTTATTGTATTCAGCCTGTTGTGGTCTCCACAACTTCATTTATGATTCTTAGGAAAGTCAGCTACCATCCACAAATTCTCAGTTCTTCTCTAATTTGGCCTATCTTGACATACTCTTGACTTTACTTGTAGATCACTCTCTTAGTTTCCTCCTACCTTGCTGGCTATTTCTTTCCAGTAATCTTGAGTACTTCATTCTTTCATCTTGCCAATTTGAATGGCTTTTAGAGATTAATCCTTTCTCCTCTTTTCTTCTCTGTCTTCACTTTCTTGCTTGGCGATTTTACCCAGTCCCATTTCCTTAAGCCCTATTTCCATGCTGACAAGTCCTATACACATATCACTAGTTCAGACCTCTCTTCTGAAGTCCACATTAAGAATTCCAAGTACCAATTTCATATTTACATTAAGAAGTCTTATAGTCATCTGACCCTTGCCCTTCTGCCATCTTCAGTCTTTGTTTTTTTTTTGTTGTTGTTATTTTGTTGTTGAATTTTTAACAAATGCCAACTAGATATTTCTAAGTGACTAAGCTAAAACCTTGTTTCCACACCCCATAGCCAGTCTGTCAGAAAATGCTACTGTCTCTAATTTAAAATATGCTCAGAACTGACGATTACAGACTGCCTCCACCATAAACACCCTGGCCCACAGCATTGTTATTGCTTATCTGGATTATTGCAGTAGCTTGCAACTCATCTTTCTGCTCTTCTTTTCTCCCCTACTGCCTATTCTCAACACAGTACAGACTGTTTCCTTTAAAATAAAGCAGATCATGTTATTTCCCTGCCCAAACCCTCCAATGGCTTCCTGTCTCACGTAACTATAAAAGCTAAGGTTCTTACAACAGCCATTAGGGCCCTACATGATATGTTTTCCTTTTTATTACTCTTCTGACCTCATTCCCTACTCTTCTCCCCTCATTCAGTTCATGCTTGCCCTGTGTTGAGAATACTAGATAAATTTCCTCCTGAGGGCCTTTGTGCTTTCTTTTTCTTCTGCCTGAAATATCTCCCAATACATTGATGAATGCTTGTTTTCTTATCTATTCCAGCACTTCATTCAAATTCTACCTTATACTAGACAACTTCCTTACTAACCCTATTTAACGTTGTAACCCTATCCCCCAACCTGGCACTTCTCTCTGCTTTATCTTTCTCCAAAGCACTGATTAACATCAGAAATATTAAAGTTATTTATTTACCTCATTATTGACTATAACATGCTAAAAACACCACTTCATAATATCATGACTCATCTCCAAGTCTATGCTCAGCACCTACAACATGCTTGGAAGTAGGCTTTTAATAAAAACTTCTTGAATGAATGGATGAATGGTCCAGTTCTATCATACTCAAGACAAATATAGTGGGCAAAGTAGGCAATTTAGAAAACCAACATAAAGAAAAATATGAACCCATTCGCAGATAATTGTATATGGAAAAATATCTTAGTTACTATAAAAAGATCTATTTACCTATAAAATCAATATTTTAAGTCTGAAAGCATTCATTGTTCAACCAATGATTAATAGACTAATTATGTCATTAGGACTTGGTCTTTTGCTAAGTATTTAATATTTATTTTTAGGTCATTTAATGATAATTATAACATGAATTTATACAATGAGATAAAATCAAATATATTACAAATATATTATTGTTTAATTTCATGTATTTCATTGACATGAGCACAAAAACATTTTTAGAAATATTGATGAACATCTCCTACCCATGCAATAAACATTCATTCATATCATTCATTCATATCAGCAACTGACTGTAATATTGTAAGTTAAAAAAATGGGAATTTAAAATTTTTTTGATATATGATCCTGTAGAAAAACTAAAGTAGTATCTTAGTCAAAACTTTTCTAAAGCTGCAGGATATAGCCTTCTGTCCCAGACTCACAAAGCAAATTGTTATATTATACATATAAAGATATTCAGTATTATTCTATTTGTCTAGATTTAATCTACAATTTCCTTAACTTATTTGAACATAGAATTCTCTTTTTCATAAAATAAAATAATACACTAAGTAATTAAAAGTTTATTAAACACACATGGATATATTATTTATTTTTTGGCACATCGAGCATTCTGTATTCAGTATAGAATTCAAGATATGGTTGAGAAAATTGTTTTAGATGTGAATGTGTAATCAATATCATATTCAGGGAATCATTCAGCATTTTATCATGGACACTGTGAATTTGTCAATATTTTATTTAATCACATATATACACATATATACCAGTTTCTAAATAACTTTCTAAATCAAAAAGTGAATATATCATGTCTGTATGCATGTGCACCAAGTCAAATTTATGCTCATATATGTGTACACAAGACTGTATCACCTTACTCTGTATCATAAATATTTATCAAGGGGAGTCAATGTAAGAGCTACTACTGAATAGTTTTCTATATGTCAGTTTTTACAAGCAAATAAAATGTATAAAATCAAATGTCATCAACTGATTCATTTCACTGAGGGTGTAACCGATAACATTGTAAAATACTAAAAAAGTTTCAGGAATTTGAAAAAAGATCTACACAAATCATGGCTACAAAACTGTGTTAAGCATAAAGAAAAACAAGTGCTCCCAATCATGTATATTCAGGTGACTATTAGAAATATTGTTTTTTCAAAGTAGTACCTCAGGGAGACCAAAGGCCCATTCAAAATTTTCATAGCTCTGCTAAACATGCTTAGGAATGGAGGTGAGTCATTTTTGAAGATAATTCAGCAATAAGTTTAGTTTGGGAATTATAAAGTGATGGAATTGATTTCCCTATGTTATTCTAAGTCATTTTGAAGGCAATTCCAAAAAAGAATATAAAAAAATGGCTTGAATGGCAATGTTTTAACAATGTTACTCTCCCACAGTGAATAAGCTAACACCTACATGGATACTTAAATTCTGTTATGTTTCCTCAACCAAAAATTTCATTTATTTAAAATCATTTTCTTATACATATGAACAAAATCTGTCTACATTCACAGGCACTTCTCTTCTTTAAACCAAAAGCTGATTTTGTAACCCCCTAAGGACTTTAAATCATTCTCTATTACCTCTCAGATATCATAGAAACATTCTAATGTAGCATAAAACAACATTTCTAGAGCAGAGGTATCTGTAAACTAAATCACAAGGAATCAAAGTTTCTCTATCATATTTTTAAAATATTGTTTCTGTTTTCATTTTGATAGAATCAACAACACTCAATATATGTGGACTATCTGAATAATTGCTCCTACTACCGGAAACTGACTGACAAAGAAATTCATTGGTTGAGTTTCTTTCTTAAAATCACATTGACACCATGTTGAACTATTATAATTTGCAGATTAACAAAAGAATAATGGTAACTCAATATAGAAAAGATCCATTTTTCCTAGAAAGAACAAATAATATCATGATGTGGTTTACTACCAAAGATTTTGTAGTAGTGTGTGACATATTTTGAACTCAAAAGAATACTACCATAGAAACCAAGTTTTTATTCATGTTTCAAGCATTAAGTTTAAGCAAAATATTTTCATTATATTGTATTTATGTTGATTATTAGCATGTTTTATGAGTGTACATTTATGTGGATCTTATAAATGGATAAGAGCTATAAGCTTGAGAAATTTAAAACTAGATTTATACTTGCACATATTTAGGTAACAAATAAAAAATTAACAAAAATAAAAATGATTTTTCCACAGTGGGAGACTCCTGAGAATATTTTTCCTTTAAAATGAATCTCTATATTACTTCAGAAACCAGGCCATGCACTACTCACAACCTAACATTAGAGCTGCACTTTCCAATGAGGCAATCACTAATACCATGTCTAATGGGCACTGACATGTAGCTGGTCGGAATTGAAATGTGTTAAGTATAAACTATAGTCAGATTTCAATGATTGTATTTAAAAATTGAAAATCATTAATGGTTTTTATGCTGATTTCATGTTGAAATGACAGTATTTGGGGAATATTAAGTAATGAAAACATATTATTAAAATTAATTTTACCATTTCTTTTTATTTTTTAAATGTGGCTCCTAGAAAACCTAACACTATGTATCTGAGTGGCTTATATTTCATTTCCATAGGACAGCGGTGCTTTGCAGAGTTATCTCCTGTTTCTATATCAAGTGCACCCCTTACACTGGGCATGGTAAACTTTAGGTCCTCCTGAACATATTATTTTGTTTTTGTTTTTATCTCTGTGTTTTTACACATGGCTATTCCTTTTCCTTGGTTGCCCCTCATATCTTTCTATTCTTAAAAAATCCCTACTAATTGTTCATTACCTACCTCAAAAGCTAATAGCTATAAAAACTCTGATTTTTACAAGTTAGATATTTCTACTTCTGAGCTTCTCTTGCTTTTGTACATCTATAATTTAGCACCTATCACATATTGCAACTATTTTTCTACATGCTTCTTTCCCTGTGAGATCTTGAGGGCAAGGGTATTGTTTACATTAGCTTTTCATACACCACCTATAGCCCAATATATACACACAGCAAATGCTCAGTAGATATTTGTTGAAATCATTATTAAATAAATAAATGATTGTATTTAAAAGTGTATACTTCATATTCATATACATTTATTCATGTATAACTCAAATGTCAACTGGGTTATCTTTGCCTACAGACCTGTAAAAGGTTAAATCTGAAGAAGTTTAAAACCCTCTTCATTAGAGCTCTGAATTCTCATGTTACCTAAATTTCTGAGATTCTGCTTTGTATAATTTATTCCATTTAATAAATTCCCTTTTCTTTCTATGAATGATATTTTTATTCCTATTTGTATTTTATCCACTCATACATGGAATTTTTAGCCTATTCCATAAATTTTCAAAGAAACACAAAATTACACAAAACACTCATGTTTGTTTGTATTAGATCTTGTTTCAGGTTTATATCAATGAAAGGAGTTTAGGATATAAAAATGAAGCAATTTCAAATATTAAAAGTTCTTAAAAGTTGTTCCTGGATACTCCAACACTGCAATAGTTTTTAATTATTTTTCCCCCAACAAAAAGTCCCTTTCACACATTCTTTTTTTCCCTCTTCATATCTCTTCTCTCTAGAACTCTTTTTTCTCCCTTTCACTCTTGAATATCCAGTATTGTCATCATCTTCTACTTTATTAGACATTCACTTATTTTTCCTGACCTTACTTTCAAACTCAGCTCCAGATATACCCTCTAGTTATTGAGATAATTTGAAAATTAAAAAGATATTTTATTTACTACAACCATCATTTATTGGATCCACATGCTTGTGTTTGAAAATAGCAAGTTTTGTCCTCGACAACACATAGAACATAAGGTGGTTAATATCATTCTTTTTTATTAGTGGATTTAGAACATCGAAATAAATTAATTATTTGTGAAAACAAAATCTAGAACAATATTGTAATTTTTAATACTCTTTTTCTGGATTCTAAAACTAATTACCATATTCAATTTAATGTTTCATGTGATAAATGTGTATTATCCCAGGTTTGAATTTTGTATCAATCTGTAATGTATTTAAAATTTTTATCAACTGTCAAATGTACTACAAAATAGTAAGCAAATTCTGGTAAGTTAATTAGCTACAGGGTAAAACGGTAGCTATTTTCATAAAGTAATCAGCATCAAAATACAGAAACATAATACATAAATAAGTGTTCCAGTTCACTATAAAATAATCAAGAGTTTACTAACAAATAAATAAATATTTTGATTAAGGCCATATAATGTTAACAGTATATGTAGAACAGATAAATATTAAAACATATATTCAAAGAACATTAAACATTTGTTATTCTATTACAGAGTAATTATAAAATATGTGTGTGTGTGTGTGTATGTATAAAGAGCAGCCTGGCATGGTGGCTCATGCCTATAATCCCAGTGTTTTGGGAGACTGAGGTGGGAGGATCACTTGTAGCCAGAAGTTTATGACCAGCCTGGACAACATAGAAGACCCTGTCTCTACAAAAGGTTTTTTTTTTTTTTAATTAGCTGGGTGTGGTGGCACAAGCTGTCTGGTCTCTTACTCTTCTTAAAAAGACACTAATGTTATCATGAGGGCTCTACCTTCATGACCTCATCTAAACTGAATGACCTGTCAAATCATCACATCTCTAATATCATGAGATCAGCACAGAGACTTTGGGAATGACCATAAGATAATGCTAAGTATCCCCTTGGTGTTGGAGACCATTTTTTCTCAGTGGCAACACTAAGCACAGTCTTAAGTTTTACTCCAGCAGTGTTTATGAGATAAAAATATTAGACACTAGATGGAAGATTTTTAGAATAGGTATGACAAAAAGAGTGAAAGCCTAGTAATTGAGCAATGAAAATAATAGAAATTGAACAGAAAATATGTGAAATCAGTATCAATCTGCTAGTTTGAAGAAAATTGAAGGAAGGTTTAGCATGTTTCTGTGCAGTTGAGAAGTACATGTTAAGTTTTTATATCTATATTTGTTTATATTGTCAGAAAACACAAGTTTTCTGGATCATAACATGGACCAATTATTTACTCACATAGCAATCTTAGTGCCTATACTATACCTTAGCTCTCCATAGGGCAATGCAGTGAGAGTCAGATTGTGCCTTTTATATACATGTTTGTACCATAGGAAAGCACTTTCGAAATTATGAATCTTGGAACTTATAGAAGGCAGCTGGTATATTTACCACTCTTCCTCTATGGAGAGAGTGACCTTTGTTCTGGAATGTAAAGACATCCTCTCTGGGGAAAGGAGGCAAAGGTCCTTGGGTCTATTTTCATGTGTAATGTAAACAAATGCCTCCCCCAGAGAGTTGTCTCTAAATCTCTCTGGAGGTCTCTATCTTTAACTTTTCAGATTTGTTTTCCATTCATTCAAACTTCCGTTAGCCAAGAGGCCAACAACCTTTGCTCCCAAAACCCTGATGGTAAAGAAACATGAAAAAATTCATGCAACATTGCAGTAGTAATGTGAGTCCTGTGGTAAGATGAATGGTGCAGTTTACACATCAGATTGTTCAAGCAGAGTGCTGGGGTCCTAGCCTATTTTGTGTTACTGTAAAGGAATACCTGAGGCTGGGTAATTTACTTTAAAAAAAAAAAAAAGTTTATTTGGCTCATGATCCTAATGGCTGAAAAGTTCAAGATTGGGCATCTGCATCTGGTGAGGGCCTCAGGTTGCTTCCACTCAAGGCAGAAGGCATATGGGGCTGGCATGTGCAGAGATTGCATGGCCCAGAGACAAAGCAGGGGGAGGAGGGAGGTGCCAGTTTCTTTTTAACAACCAGCCCTAGTGGGAACTAATAGAGAAAGAACTCATTCACCCTCGAAAGAGGGCATTGATCTAGTCATGAGGGATCTGCTCCATGATTCAAATACTTCCCATTAGGCCCCACCTCCAACATTGGGGATCAAATTTCAACATTAAGTTTGCAGAGGACAAATATCTCAACCATAGCAGCAAGTGAATGTCATATGAATTGAAGAGATTGAAAATGAGTAAACTTAGAGAACAAAATGGGTTAATCCCACAGATTTTCTAGTATCTTAGAAGTTCAAAAATTAAATTTCTTCCAAGTCCTTAAAGGATGCATCGGAATGCCCCAGTATAAAGAAAGTAGCATATCCGGAGGATTTGAGAAGAAGAGAGGATTTTATAAACAGGCAAGAAATAATGGTTGAAAACCAAAATAATTTTTATCCTCCCACTCCCTTACTACCTTTGAGTGAATTTTAATGGAAAATTAGTAGCTTTCTTTTAAAAAGACCAAAATGAAGTGGTCTTTTGGAGAGCCAGGTTTAAGTTAAAGCAAAGAGGGTCTGAATGTGTTCTGTGATGCAGTTGAGTAAATATTATTTACCATGAAACCAGCATTCCAGAGAGTATAGAGGAATAAAAGTCAAGAAAAGATGGGTAGAGTTTCAAGCAATCCAGTGACATGTTTGAAGAAAGGCCAGTAAATTAAAGAGTTTATTTTCTTTGACGATTATAGAAATATTTCAAATACCTTAGAATAAAGCTCTTTTAAAAGTTATCTTCTGAAATAAGCATAATATTTGAGTTAAGGTTTGTTAAGCAATTATTTGCAAGACCTATAATTTCGTCGACAGTCTCATTTGTGTAACTAAGTACAAAAGATCAAAGAGTGGTGGTAGACATTTGGTTTGAAGAGATTATGGAAAGCATTCCCCTGGCACCCAGTGGAACTGTCTCTGTGGTACATGAGGAAGGCTCTAAGGAAAGCCTGCCCTAGAAGCCTAGGGGATGGATTAAAAGGAGCAGTGAGGCCTCTCTTAGGTCAGGCTTATCTCACAGATGTAGGCAGATGTTAAACTAAAAGTAAAAGAAGCTAGTGAAGTCACTATCATTTATTCCCGGTTCCTATTTTTTCCCTCATTGAGTTTCACTTGTTCTTTCTTCTCCCTTATTTTTTGCTTCTTATTCATTATTCACCCTATTTCTTTCTCTTCTCATTATCTTTCCACCCTTTCTTTTTTTCCTTCTTCTTCTTCTGTCCTTCTTATTTCTCCTCTTCCTTTTTCATTTTGTTTTCTTCCTTACTCTATTTCTTCTGCTCCAACCTAACCTCCTTTCTCATTTTTCTTTAATTGACTTTTTTTCATTTTCTTTTTTTAAAATTTCAGAATATTACAGGGGTACAAACATTCAGGTTATGCATATTGCCTTTGCCCCACCCGAGTCAGAGCAGCAGGTATGCCCATCCCCCAGATGGTGTGCACCATACCCCTTAGGTGTGTGACTGAGTAGTATTCCATTATATATATCTATATATAGATATATATACACACCACATTTTATTAATATACTTATGTATTGATGGATGCTTGGGTTGTTTCCATATCTTTGCAATTGTGAATCATGCTGCTATAAACATTAGAGTGTAGATGTCTTTATTACAGGATGTCTTTTTTTCCTTTGGGTAGATACCCAGTAGTGGGATTGCTGGATCAAATGGTAGATCTACTTGTATGGCTTTAAGGCATCTCCATATTGCTTTCCACAGAGATTGCACTAGTTTGCAGTACCACCAACAGTATATGAGTGCTCCTATCTCTCTGCATCCACATCAACATTTGTTGTTTTGGGACTTTTTGATAAAAGCCATTCTCACTGGAGTTAATTGATAGCTCATTTTCTTTGAGAATATTGCTGTCCACTCAAAAAAAAGAAAGAGTAGTGTACTACTTTTTCATCCTGCTGTATTCATGTGAATAATGTGCCCCTCAGAGGTTTAAAAATGTACTTTAAAAAAGTCTACATTTTCAATACTGCTGATTGGCTTTAATGCATGTGACTGTACTTGGAGATATCAGTCAGTATGTAGAAGAACACTAAACTCTTACAATTTATGGTGTGTGTATGTTTAGGATTTATGATTATTTATTACTGAGACCTAGCTTAAGAGAACTCTAATGCAAGTGACAGTGTTAGAACTTTAATAGTTACGCCCACATTTTACTGAGAATGTAAGACTAATTCCTCTAGATTACTTTTCTGTATTAATTCTACTTTTGGCAACTCAATTTCTGACAATAATGTGCATCCTTGAAACATATTCCCTTTCATTAATATTCTTACCCCTACTTTAATCCATATTCAGAATAGGCAGCTACACATTTACTTAGTCTATTCATAATATGACCCTTCTAAATAGTGCTATAATGATCATTGAATCAAGAAACAACATAAAATGAGCATTGCCATCCAATAAAACATTCAATACCTTTCTTCAAATGTCTTATGGAAAATGAAATAGTTATTATTTTGTATTCTGTTGATTAAATAAAAGTCTTTTTATGCTTACTTGAGAAAAAGAGAAAAGGATGTCAAGATGAATTCACTTAAGAAATAAAAAAAATATTCAATTTAAATTGGGGTTATCAGAATTTGGTATATGTTATATTTTATACTTACATGTTTGGTTATTTTTTAAAAACTTCTTATTTAAGTTAACCAAATAATAAGATATCTCTAAATTTTCATTGTAAAAACAGGATATGTGACAATAGGGGGAAAAAAGTTTTGCAAACTATTTGAACTTCTTTCAGTGTCATTTCAGTTCAAACTCTGGGAAAAGATTCAGGCCAGTTCTTATTTTAGCCAAACTAGTGAATCCCTAATCACAATGCTAGCAACCAGCTGTGTTGATTCACTTATATTTAGTACATGTTTTATTGTGATGTAGAGGATTTTATTTTGTGCTCACAGACTTTTTTTAATCAAAAGCAACATAGGACCATCATTGATTTTCACTACACTCCATACAATAGGTATGAATGACCACACGATTTGTGTTTTTAAAGCTAGTCTACAATTAATTTGAAATAAATATTTGGCCTTATTAGAATATGAAAATATAAGTATTTAATCTAATTTTGATCATGTATTTATTTATAATGCTAAATTAACAGCCTCTATGTTAAGTTATTGGTTAGTAAAATATGCTGAAAGAAACCCAAAATCACATTAGATGTTGGTAAAAAAAAATCATTGGTCCTGTTATTTTGATTTATGGGCATTCAAGAAAAGGTAATGAAAATGTAGAGATTGGCAATGTCCCTACATATGTGTCCATGTATATAAGTACACATATGCACACATAGACACAAAATTCACCATTAGTTTACTGTTTGTTTCCATATTATTATAAAAGGAAGTCACTTTCAAATTCACTTTAAAAGTAAATTCAGCAGACTTTGATTCATTTATAAATAAGATAAAGTATAGTGTGCCTAATAACTGATAATGTACAGAATATTTTACCTCACCATGTTATTTTTGGATACAATTTTTAAATATATATAGCCAAGGACAAGTTACCTGGTCAGTTAAGGTGTTCCATACATGTATTATATTGAATATTAGCTCCAATTAAATTCTGATGAAATGTAATAACATTATATTATATTCCTCATATCATTCAAGACTGAAAACTAGATAAACTACTTCTAAATATAAATGCAAATATGTTTATAGGGAAAGGGTTCCCATACTATGATCTAAATGATCTAGAAAACCCATTAAGTTGAATGTATAATTTGTGGTATCTCAAAAGTCTCTTATATAGCATTCATTAAAAAAGTTATTTTAATTATTTTGATCTCTAAGACTATACTGCATAAAATATTTCAATGTTTCTCTAGAATTGTTTTATATGAATATATATCTAAAACATCAGAGAATCTACATTATATTTCCATTTTATTTTAATGATAACAAAAGCATGCATACCTGCTTTATAAGCAAATGATACATATTGTATAAAATACAGTGCAGCATTTTAATGTCAAAATAACTCTCTTCACATGATGTGATTAGGGCTCAGAAGCTAAGAACATAAAATAATAGAGTAAAACAGTGTATCCTGTTACTGAACAGTCTCGACCTATAAAATTGTTCATCTTATTTCATATTGCCCAACTATTAAATGAACAAACATTGAAAAAAAACAGTTTAGTCAGTGCATATACATAATTCCAATTCCTTTTTTCTCTTCATTTTTCAAGTCTCTGACTTAGGAATCTGTGGTCAGTGAAGGGCAATTCCAGTAGGTGGAGTAATAGTAAAGCAAATACTCTGTGCGAATATAACTTTCTGCTTCTATTGTCATCTTGAACAAAAATTAGCATAAATCGGATGAGGTTAACATAGAATAGAAGTAAAAAGCATAAGTATAGATAAATGCATTGCTTTATGGAGTAAATGCACTGCTGTAGAACAAAAATATATTCCCTTTAGTCTTCAATTTTCACTCTATTTTTCCTTTGCACTTTTAAAAGTTTCCTGGAGAACTTGCATTAATACAAAAGTCTGAGAGACTGGTTCATTATCAGTGGCACCAAATTTGACAGAGAGCTCCTGAGTAATGTGTTGGGGGAAATCAGAGAGGACAGACTCAAGCAAATTCGACAATGGTATTTGGGTCATTTGAGATTTCAGTGAGAGGCTTTTCTAATAAGGTCATGGCCTTGCCAACCCACACTTGTTTAGAGTGGTCAGAGTCTTCACTATCTTGTACAGAAGCATGACAGAGAGATCTTTGCCAAAGAAAGAGAAAAAGAGAGGGTGTGGTGAGGAGAGAGAAAAAGAGAGAGTAGGGATGGATGTTTTCTATGCATCTAATTCTATTTCTCCTGGAAATCATAATATACCAGCAGTTTATTTACCAAGTAAGTTTAGACAAAGAAAGGCAAAGATATTAATTTACACTATTATCTGCCTATCTTTAAAACTGAATAGAAAACTGAATGTTTGTACTTTATTATCAGATTTATGATTCAGAACAGAAGTCCCCACTATCACCAAACTCTGGCCACAAAATTTTACAGAAAGGTTCACCTGAACAAGTAAAAATGTATTTGGTGCCCAAAGGTAGGCCCTGGGATTGCTCCTAGAATGGACAGCAATTTATAGGTGTTTCTTCGGTGTGCTTTCCATCTCTTGTGAATTAATCTCGGGACTACTCCAGGATGCCAGGATATTCAGGTTTAGAATTATATAGATCTGAAGGCTACCTTGTGTTTATGTTTTCCCTTTAGTCTTTCAAGTCAAGTACATTAGCAAAGCTTGTGTCTTTATGCCTTGAAGTCTAGATTACATGTACTTCTGCAGTGATGTACAGAAACATATGGTACCTTCGTTCTTTTTCTTACCTTCAATGTACTAAACAAATAATCAAAATCAATTGAACTAATACATATTTCATTAGCCTAAATCTTGTTTCTTTCTATGTCTGAATTTGTCCATGAATTGGATAAGTAAATATGGACACTATTTTTCAAATATGCATGAGTAAGAAAACATTGCTATATACTATGAATTCCATATACTATAATTAATACCTCTCATCAGATATTTCCCTTTAAGATATTTTAACATTATAATTATGCAGCATCATAGAAATAAAAATACTATGAAATATTTAACTAGTATTCTACTAAAGTTACACAAAATAAAAAATATTTAAATTCATCCTCTCATTCTTATTCTCTCTCTCTCTATAGCCTAATTTAGAACAAAATTTATATATATGATGTGATTTGTACACTTCAACCTTCTATCTAAATATACCTCAGTGGGACCCATTAGACTATAGAGTATAAGATTCCAAAAACCCAAAAACATCTCATAATGGGCTTTTCATTAGCATAATTGAATAGCACAGAAGTTAACAAAAAATGTTTTAAGATCTAAACAAAAGTGAATCTTTAATCAAGACTACTCTTGATTCATTTCATAAATGTTAAACAGAGAGAAAAATCAGTGCTTTCATGTAAATATTTTCTGCCTCATAATCAACTCGATTTTTTGCTAATTTTTCTTGTCCGTATAATTCCATATCCCTCACAAATACATAGCCATTTTTGAACTGCAAAGCTGCAGAATCCCTGAGGACACATTGACATTTTTTCCTCATTTTGAAGGGATAAAAAATTTATGAGCTACTACCAGGAGGATAAAAGTATCTTATCAGGGAATAGCCAATCAATTAAGTGAAATAAATTTTATTGGAATATAGTGTGTTAGTGGGAACACTCCCACTATCTAATATGGAGGCATTTGTATTAGAATACTGCTCCTTACTTCTCTCCCAGATTTTATTTCTCCATTGACTGATTATCTGACTGGTAGGTAATAAGACACTGTCATTCACTCACTGATTCATATTTCCTAACATTGTAAAATTAAAGCATTTAAAGTTTTCAATTACAGAGAATTTGCTCAATTTTTTTCCCATCTCAACCAGAAATAGGCAGAGGTGGTGAAAACTCCATTTGCTTTGCAGACACAATCTTTTCCTCAGATAAATGGGCAATGGATTCCAATACATTTACAAGTTTAAAAGTGTAGGGAAAGGGTATGATAATGTGGGAGAAGGAAAGAATAGTAACCAACCTCTTTTAAACAGAAATCTAAAGTGACTTTCTATACATTTTTTCAATCATAATTTTTATATCCACCTGACTGTCTCTTGTGACTTATTTTTCAATTAGTCTGTAATTTAAGAGGGAAAGAAAGAAATGCTATATATTGACACTTTTAGTCCCCAGATATGTTTACGACATTCTGATAACCTCTCTACTGAATATAATTATATGTTAAATAGGGTACAGATTTTGAAATATCTTGCAACTACTCAAAAAGAGGATATCAAATGAGAAAAATTTTAGATAGTATATTATTTTATATAATTAGTAGTGTTTTTAAAATTATCTTTAACTAGGATATAGTTGTAAAATAACAGTACAATCTGCTGATGATATGATAATTTATTCCTTGATGAAGCAGCTATTTAAACATTAGGGACAATGTAACATCAACATAATGTATTGCCTCTTTCCTAACTAGTTTTAGTTTTTGGATCATGAAATGAATCTGTTGATAATGTATCTAAGTGTAGGATATGTAAATAGAAGAGTTCATTTTGTCAGTATATATTGTCCTGAAGCTTCCTATATATGAGGCTTTAATCTACTAAAAATCTTCAGTAAAAACATTGATAATACAATATTATTTATGATTATATAAAGTGGCGATAAGTTAGAATAATACTTTCAACACAATTAGAAGTACTTTTTAAAGAAATTAGGTCAAACTTCTGTAATGTTTTTCACTTTGAAGTAATATTACATATTATTATATAATCTCCTTTGGAGAAAAATGTATTGTTCTGATTAATTTTATAATCACCATTTAAAGACAGCAACAGTAGTCTTCAATTTTAGGTAAAAATTAAAGCAGAAAAAATAATTTGGTCTTGGCTCTAGTACTATATGAAGGCATAAAACTCAAAAGAATCAATTCAACAGTAAAAATAAAGAACTATAAGTCTATATGCAGACTATTGTTCAATGACGAAAAGCATACTTTTGCCTTACAAATGTAAACGATCAATGGGTTTGTGGATAGCAATGAATTTTTAGAGACTCTCTTAATCTCTATGACAAACAGTTATACAACTTTAAAGGCATAACGTGATTTAAAGTATAATATTATGTATGGCACATTGTGACTTGAAAATGATGTTTCCAGTAGGATTGCAATATTAGCACAAAGAAAGTACATTCCAGAGAAGCAACAAAATCATTATGTGGTAAGTTCCATCTTATCTAGATGGCAAAAGAGGTCATGTCAGTCATGAAGGACAATTCCAAACTATAGCAGCTGAGGCAAAATTCCATTATAAATCATCTCAATATAACATCTCGATATACATAGAATCAATTTTACAAAGTCATCAAATCATGACCTCATCTTGATAGTGATATATAAAGTAACTGCAGACCTGGTTTTACCACCAACTAGTTGTGCAATCTTGGACTGATGCTTCCCCTTTTTGAGTGTTATTCTCTCCGCCTGTAAAATATGAGGATTAGAATAGGTGATCTCTAAAAGACCCCTACAGAGTGAACATTCTGTGTCTGTTTCCCTAAAAATACAGACAGAATGTAACAAAAATGCTACTCTTGCTTCTCAGTAACCAAACTCTTGAATGTGATTATGTTGCATTTTAAATAAAGAATAAAAGAATGCAGGTTTAGTTAAGCTACATGCATCAATTGACTAGAAATGTGGCTGAATTTTTCACCTTCTCAGGGAAAAAAATGTCACTCATTAATATACTTATTAAAATACTTATTAAAAAGTCACAATAACCAAACATGTCTTCTAGTGGGCAAAAGGGTCCCTACTGAGGACCAATGGTCCATTGCAATGCTGTCTGTGTGTGTGTGCTATCAGGAAAGTATTTTTTAAAATATTCTCATCCTCATGATTCAGAATGCATTGCTTTAATAATTTTTAAACATTTATCACATTTTGTGGAATTCTAACAGTATGTTACGAAACAAAGATGATTTCAGTCTAGTTCTCCCTAAATGTTTGAAAAAATTATAGGAAAACTATATAAAACTAAAGGCTTCTCTTAAGAAAACTGAGTTCTACAAAGTGCTTCTCTTAGCACAAAACCTCAAGTTCCTGTGCGCTATGTGACCAAGGAGCAGCTGATTGAATTCTGTGCCCTTCTCCATAACCTCTGCACTCAAAACATTTTATTATGCTAGAAAAAACAAACATCATCTTTTTTATTACTGAGTTTTGAGCCAACAACTTTGTTGGCTCCTAATGAAAATGCTTTATCTCCCAAGAGTTTTGTTTTTCCTTCTTTGTGGATCTATGACATTCTCATTATTATTCATTTGCATATATTGAGGCTTATTTCATATATTTAATATTTTACAAGTAAGCATGATTAAAGCTACCATATATCTATGCTGTGGGAAATTCCACTGAGGAAAAAATCATAACTGTCATTAAACCTAGAGAGAATTATGCATGTCCATAGAGAGAATGTTATTCACTCAGAGCATGGCCACATGGTGACTTCAATCAGGTTTACTTTTCAAGTGTTAAATGGACTGAGTGGCTCTAAAGGTTTTTGGACCCTCTCCAAAATTGGAGTAGTTGTAAGTTCAAGTTCTGTGGTTAAATTGGGAGAATCTTTAATATGAAGAAAATAGGTGTAGTTCCAAAAAGAAAATGTATTCAGGGAAATTAGGTTGTAATTTATTTGTATGCTAATTATTAAAACATGTTGCAAATCCCAAGAAGGTCATAGAGTTTTTTTCTTCTAAGCACAAAGAATACAACCAATGTTACTTAAACTGCAGTTACGGTTGTGTGTAAGAGGAGACTCAATCAAATAAGTTTATTTTCTTTAACAGCAATGATCTTGTTCCCATCATTACTTACTTACTAATCCCCTGAAAAGCCTTTCAAATAATGCATTTTGTTATCAAATGTATAAAATTTCTAAAACTTACTTGCCATTTTCATTATTATAAGAAAAATCATCAAAATGTAAAGAATGTTAAAGAATGTAATTGCTGTAGATCTCAATTAAGCTTACATAAAGTGAATAGAAACATTCCTCTGTATATTGAACTTTTATTATTCTCACTGTCCAATCACATAGTAAGTTAAAATTAAAATTGACAATTTATCTCAGCTGCCATTTATGTGAAATTCCAAATATATTTCACAGCATATTTTCCATTTGCCATTCAGATATACATTTTTAAATATTACCCTAAAAGTAAGACAAAATTAATAAGTTTTTAAGTACATTTAACCCAGAAATAAAATGTTTATTTTGCAGATTACTTCTGTGTCCACATAATTTAAACTATACAAAGCAGTTTAATCAAACATTCAGAATAATTAATGTAGATAAATAATAAATAAAATTCAAGTTTAATAGCTGAAGTCATAGTAATATGAAGAATAATTGACTTTTTCTCTATCATTATTTTTTGAAAAATGTAGCACTACTACAAAGGGTTATTAGTTTTTAAGTCAGACTGCCTGCATTTACCTTCCTCCATCTACCTTGTAGTTTTTGACCATAGGCAATTTATTTAAGCTTTCTGTGCCTTAGTTTCCCTAGCTCTCCTTATATTTATCTTTCTCTAACATATAGGTGTGTCATTCAAATTAAATCAGACAGTATACATGTAGCATTTTGAACATGGAAGCATAGTTGGCATTCAATAGGCACTAACATTTATCACTGTGTAGTTCCCACTTCTGCTGTAAATTATGAAACTGTTAATTTATCTTCAAACATGGATAATAAAATAATGAAATATGCCATGAAAAGGATGATCATATAAATTATTGTGAATTGCATCATAAGATAAATATTTCTTTGTGTATTTTACCACAAATTTGATATTTCATTAATATTTTTTCTCTACAAAGAGTAAAATATTCCAAAAATCAAAATCAATGACTCTACTTTGGCTTTTATTTTTAGTTGTTTATAAAAGATAATAAATGCTCCTTATAAGACCAGTTGTGAACAAGCAGTAGCAAAATATGCCCCCTCAAAATATGCCACTTTGATGTAAGGATTATTTTGAGCTGAATTGAAAAGAAGTAGATACACAAAAGCTCTCTTCACTCCCCCATTTGCCTAAAAGCAGGGCATAAATTTACAAAGGTGTCCCTCTTTTCCTATCTACTAGGAAAGACAAAGGTTGATCAGCAAAGATGACTTTAGATCCTTATTATCTTGGAGACTGCATTAGAGGTATCTATGTAACAAACTTTGACAATTAACTTTTATCTACCTTTAGTTCCCCATATTTTTGCCTTCTCACAATTTGTCACCCCTGAAGACTCAAGGTCTTTTTCTGTTGTTTTGTCACATTTCTAAAATTAAATTGTCCTTTGCTGAAGATGTTATATAAGCTTATATTCTAAGCCACATTTTTCAGAATTACTTATTTCTTGGGTATCTCCCATGTATATATGAGAAGTAAATGTTAATAAACTCTTGTTTGTTTTTTTTCTTGTTAATCTGTCTTTTGTTTCAGGGTCCCAGATAAAAACTCAAGGGTAGATAGAAATTTATTTATTTTTCCTATATGCATGCATACATATGATCTCTCCATCTTACTTCAAACTATAATATATGCTAAAAATTGTTGGCATCTCTTGCCTTGTTTCTGCTTGCCTAGAATATTGTGTATAATTTATAATTTAATCTTCATAGTGACCTTACAATTTAGATATTACTGCCCTAATTTATCATATAAAACAACAGAATCTATAGGTTCTAGGAGAACTATAATTCAAAATCAAGTCTATGTGACTCCTAACATATCACTGTGTTAGTGAAATGGTAGCTTCAAGTTTCTAGGAATCCTTTCGTTTGAATGTAAGTATTTACTAGAAGACTTGATTTGAGGAAAAAAGATAAAGACAGATAAATCCTACTTATTTTTTTTTAAAGTATAGTTATCCCCAATTTTTCTGCCACATGGAAGCAAAATAAAATTAGCTGGGGGTAACTCACTGATTTTTTTTAAAACTTTTAACTTTACTTTTAACTCAGCACTTTAATTTCTCAGTCTCTAGAATATTCCTATCTAAAATGAGGATGTGGGAAGAATGAAATCTTTGAAAGTAGTTGAGATGTGTGCCAGGGGCTGTGCTAGGGATTACACATCAACCACATGTTACAAAAAGAAAACTTTTGGGAGAGGGTAGACAAGCTAAGGCTTTAAAAGATGAGAAAATTTACCTAAAGGCATTGCAAGTTGAGTTGAAAGTTGAAAGTGATTCTGTCTAACACCAAAATCCATACTTTGGAAGTCAGAATTTATTCCTTTCATTAAACTAACTCAAGGATTATTTTTTTCCTGTGGAAAATGTTTTGACTGGTTTAATTTTGGTTCACTTATTTAAATTTATTCATATATATTTATTTTAGTTTCATGTGTTTTATATGGTAAACTTCAAGACATTATAGATTATTTTTTAATTTAATTTAATTTTCTGGCCCCACACACATAGATCTTTATTTTAAAACAAAAATCATCAATAAAAATAATTACATTTACTCTCCGTAATTCACAGACACATCCCTTCATTAGCCACCAGTGGAAGAGATATATTGATTTCTGAGTTAAACTCTGATATCCTGAATGAAAATCAACATTTTACTAGATATTTTCACACTACTTGCAGTTACTTTATGTTATCAAATTTAACTTCAAAATACTAATACCTAGGGGTATTAAATATCTTCACCCATGATAGTTTACAATTTTTAATGCAAAAAAGTAGATAAAGAATCATTGCTTTGCTTAGTGCAATCCTTCAAAAATATCAAGATGTTTCAAAAGATGAAATAAGTGTTACTTTTAAAGAAGATAAGCTAAAATATTATCAATGAAACAAATTCACAGTAAGAACAGCTTACAGTGGGAGGCTGAGGATTAAAACTGCTCTCATTATAAAAGATTCACAGTAGGCATTTGGGTTATTTCTGATCTCAGTACAATAGAGATGCAGCCTAACATGAACCCGTAAGCAGTAGCAAAAGTGACTTTGAATAAAGTTCAGCTTTGCAGTAATTTGCAGCTACAAGATCAATATTTCAAGGAAGGCATTGAATGCATTAACCTACTTCTAGCTTCTGAAAAAGAACTAAATATATGAGAATTTTAAAATAAAGGCTACCATTTTATATGAATTTACAACTATTTCCCCCATTGTAGGTCTTTTTTAAGATAATTGCTTTATGTTATAGTCATGTAATGAAATTATAATTTTCTTTTTAGTTGTTGTTCTTAATTTAAGGTGATTCTCCATTATGTTTCTGGCTTTTCTCTTTAGTAGGTGCCAAGGAAATCCAAGAGAGTGGCCATAGATTAATATTCTACATTATTAGTTTAATATATATTTGCTGAATTAATGAATGAATGTATGAATTGGTCCTACAACTTTAAAACAATGATTTTAAATGGAGGTGGTGATATTTTCAAGTTGAAATTTGAGCTACACATCTGGGAATAATTTTATTTTATTATTTTAAATACTTATTCCTATAATGTTAATCTTACTTGGTTCCCCAAAAAGTAGAAGTGAGAATTTTTAAGTCAGAATTAATAAACTATAAATAATTTAACACCCCATGTTTGCACATGGCAAAAGGAGTCATCTTACTTTTTATTTTGTAACTTTTTTCCCCTCTGCCTGGTTATTAAAGTAAAATGGTCTACCGCATCCTGGAACTAGGAAAAATATTCAGCAATGTTTAATAGGAGAACGAGAGGAGGAAAAATCATTCTTATGTAAAACTATATTTGTTCTCCTAAAATGATTTTATTGTTTTACATAAGTATTTTTTAGATTGCATATAGATTTTCTGTTACCCAGTGTCAATGAAATCATGTTTTTTGAAACCAAATTTTATATACTTTTTAAGCTTTGTTGAGGTATGATTGGCAAAAAGTTAATTACTTAAGGTTTAAGACACAGTGTTTTGACATAAGTATACCTTGTATAATTATTTCCAAAATCAAAGTAATAAACATCTTTATCACCTGATGTAGTTATGTTTTTTGTGGGTTTTTTTGGGGGGGGAGACGTTTAAGATTTACTCATTTAGCAAATTGCAGATATATAAATGTATGGAATGCTTTATGAATTTGCATGTTGGAATGCTTTATGAATTTGCATGTTGTCTTGGCATAGATGACATGTTAACCTTCTCTGTGTCATTCCAATTTTAGTATATGTGCTATTGAAGTGTGCAGTGGGCCGTATTTTGTGAGAAGAAATCCTCTTACTTTGAAAAATTTGATTGTTTTTATGATAATATTGAGATTTCAGTAACATTGATTAAAATTTATTGCCTGTAAAAATCGTTCAAATGGAATACCAGAATTGATCAGATGTAAATTCATAGAGTAGTCATAATATTTGTGAAATATTATAAGTAAATTATAACAACATTGCAAGAGAGTTATGATAAAAAGAAGAGCACAGAAGCAACAGTAAAGATGACATAATAGACCGACACACCAATAGATTGGCAGCAAGGCCAATCAACGACAATGTCATTAGCAACAATAACAGCCAGAAGACAGTGGAGTACTATTTTTGAAATGGTAAGAAAAAAAATAGCCATAGACTTAGATTTGCTTGCACAGCAAAATTATCTATTAATACTGAGAGTAAAATAACGACACTTTCTAATCAAGTAGATCTGATTTTACCAAAAATAATTGTTCCTGGAAGAAATTTCTAAATGATAAATTTCAGAAGAAACAAATCTGTGATGCCAAAAAGAATAGCAGAGAGAAAAAAAATGGTATAGGGAAGGCATGTGGAAATATGGAACTTTATGTGAACATGAATATGCCATCTACAAGCCACGATGAGAGCCCTGGAACAGATTCTTCCCCAACAGCCCTCAGAAGGTACCAAGCCTTGATTTTGGACTTCTAGCTTCTAAGTATAAGATGGCAAATTTCTGATGTTTAAGCCAAAAGAAGATATAAACGTGTGAAAGTATAAATAAAAGTTACTTTTATATAATGATTAATAATAATAATGTAAAATATGTTCAGCTGAAAAGAAGAAATGAAAATCATGAATGAAATAGTCTGTGAATCAGATTAGAGCTTATCAGACTGAAAAAATCCCTAAAGTTTTAGAATTATTCAGACAACATTGAAGTATACAGGGAAAATAGCAGAACTCAAAACTTCCATATTTTACCAAGTAAAAATCAATAAAAAATAAAAAATAAACATTTTCAGTTGATATGTAAAAGAAAAGAAAGAGAAAAAGCTCATAAAAAGTGAGAAAACCCTAAAACCCTAAACAAGATAGAAGAAATGTCAAAGTATATCAATCATCTAAAAGACTATATTTGCCAAACAACATCATAAATTGTCTAAATGGAAAATCAAACAACATTTCACAATATTCTGTTTACAAGAAACATACACAAAACATAAATACCCCCAAATGTACAAAAAGAAGATTAGAACAAATACTGCAGAGTGGATGTAGTAATATCAGAAAAGTTGGCGTTAAGGCAAATATGTATAAAGAAAGGTAAGAGTCACTTCATAATGTTAAATGTTCAATTAACAAGGATGATATAGCAATTCTGTATTTTTTACACCTAATAAAATAGGAATCTTAGTTAGGAATAGGTAGAGCCTGGTGTTCCAAAATTTATTAATAAAATAGCAAAGGCTAAGTAGTTCATTTTCCTCTTCTTTACTTAAAGTACACCAGCAAACTATCCAGTGCTGGTATGAGAACTGTGCCCCTAAAATTCTTCAGGAATTAGCCTTCTTCTACCTCTTCTCTCACTCACACTTAGGTATAGTCCTCATCCTCATGGACCAAGAAGGTAACATTTGTGTCTTATGCTAAATTAGAAGAAAGGACAAAAAAGAGGGCAAAATGTCTCTGGCAACTATCTTCTAATACCTTTCAAAAGCTAAACATCATACTATTTATATTCCATTGGCCATTAGCCATATCTTAATGATAACCTCAAGTGTTAATGCAAAGGAGGCTGGCAATGGTACTCCACATAGTTGCTATTACTATTGAAGAAGGAGAGAACAGATTTCCTAGGATAACCAGTGGCCTCTACTTCAGTAGTCTCAAATTTTCTAAAGCAAAAGCTGATAGAATCGCAGGGGGAAATTGACAACTACTATCATAATGAAAGATTTCAACATTCTTCTCTCAAAAATGAGAAGTTAAAACCACAAAAATATTAGCATATATATGCATGTATAAATATACACACGCATATATAATTATCAATCTAGATTAAAAGACACATATAGCACCCTGAAACTAACAGTTGGAAAATATTTATTCCTGGGAACAAAGAGTGTACTGACAAAAATTTAGTCACATACCCAGCTATGAATGAGATATTAAGAAAATTTCAAAAAGTCTGCCTCAATTAGATTACAAATAAATTTAAATAAATTATATGGTAATAAAATTCATAAATATATAAATGCATGTATTTAGAAATTGTGTCTTCTAAATATTGAATAGAACAAAAAGAATCATTATGGATATTTTTAAAAATATTAAGATGAGTATGTGTGTGTGTGTCTATGAGACTTTGATAAATGAAGTGAAAACAGTTCTACTATTTAAATAAAAGGCCAAAAATTTAAAAAATATCAATGTTATCAAAATTGAATTAAAAAGAAATAAAGCTCAAACATTTCTGAAACAACTTAATTAAAGCAGTTTTTTAATGTTTCAAAAAGTAAATTCCAGTACAAAATGTTTTCTGAGCAAATTGTAACTTTAAAAAGAGATCATTTAAATATTATATAAACTCTTCTAAAAGACTAAAATGGAGGGAAGGGTTAAAGATAGCTGATGATGCAGCTAGTGCCTCTTCCACTGAGAGGAACCAAAATAGGGAGTAGTTATTCACACTTTGAGTAGATCATCTAAGAGAAAACACTGGAATTTGACAGAGAAGCAATGGAAGCTCAGAAAACAAAGGAGGGGGAAGCCAGACAGTCTGCTTGGGCGGGATTGGCAGGCATCCAGGAGAAGCTCCCTGATGCAGAAAACTGGTGAGTGAGAGAACCTTGGGGCTCCCCACTCCCACCAAGCCACAGACTTTTACAATCCTAGCTATGGGCGAGCCCCTCAATCCTCATGGACCTCCAGACTAAAACAGGGAGTTGCCTAGAGATGGCACAGAAGCATTTCTAGAACTCACATGGAGTCCCACAGATTTCTGAGCCCTGAGCAGCTGCAGCCCAGTGCCATTCTAAAAAACCAGGCTTTCTGCATCCTGCCCTGGAGCAACTGCTGCTGCCACTACTGACCACGCCTGGGAGGTTGGGTACTTTCACATACCCCAAGGAGAAATACCATCACCACTGCTGCTGGAAGGAGACACAAGCAGACCACCCACCAGACAGATGCCTCTATCTGCTGCATCTCCTGAGAGAGGCCAACCCTCCTTGGTGACAGGAATGCAGCACAGCCACCCTGTATCTGCCTAAACATTCTTGCAGCAGCCCGGCACCATTCTAAGGACCCAATCTCCAGAGATCTGTGTCTTGACATGGAGATTCTGCCTCTGCCAGGCCAGGGAGGAAGCAGGGAGGCCAAGCACTTTTACGCACCCCAAGGACAAGTCCCACCACATTGCTGCAGGATGGAAGGTCAAGCAAGCTGCATGCCCCACAGCTGTCTGCCTCTGCTGCTCCTACTGAGAGAGGCCGTCATCCCTGGTGGCAGGTAGTGAGTGAAGCCAAGCTGCTCCCACCTAAGAGTTCTACCAGCAGCCTGGGGGCCAGCCCACCCCTTCCTATCATAGCCAGCCCCATCCCAGTCCTGTCTTCTCAGGACTCAAACACACCTCCAGGGGCCTAGGGATTGGGGATTTCTTAGCCTAGTCCACCACCACTGGCAGCCAAATACTATCCCTCGGAACTGAGGTCCGGCCAACTCAAACTGCCAACACCATCATAGCTGGCACATATTTACATGTGCTGAAAGGCAGGGCTCTCCTGTCTTTCTCTGCACAATGCCCTCTCTGCACACCCTCTCTGCACAATGCAGCATCATTCCTGGACCAGAGAACAGGCGAGCTGCAAAACTGTTTGTTTTGAGCTGAAGGAACAGGTTCTTCCCAGAAGATATTGTGGTAGAGAGCTATAGGACAGGTGTTTTTCATGACTGTCGGTGATATTGTGGCCTAGAGGCAGACAAGAATGTCTGACTGAATTAACAGCCATGAACTGCAGGACAGTGATGTGATAGGGGAGTGGATTGCATTCATGCCTGCCTAGGATGGGGAACTGATGTAGCCCTCTACACCCCCTGCAAAGACCTTAGTGCATTTTACCAGGATCCCCACTCCCCATTCCCATCAGGGTTGGTGACTGTGCTTGTCATTGAGTATCCATGGATGAGCTTAACAATCCAGCTGTACCCAGCTTTGTTCCCCGCTCAAGGGCTAAGCAGAAAACTCACGGCACTGGGCATCCCACAGACAAGCCCATTAACTGAGACAACACAGTGCACATCACAGTAAACAAATACTCACCTGCTTCTGCTCATTCAGCTCTTACCTGTAAGTGCCACCTACTATCCCAGAGATTGAGCTGCACAACCCAATACAAATCTGCCACAAAAGTGCACAATGCCAGATTTCTGAGATCTCCACAATCCTGGTCATTGGCTTCTGCAATGATTATACATCTGGCACATTGCTACCATAAGCGGCATTTAACAACACCACTGCATACAGAGCCTTGACCCCCTGAAAGCATCCAGAATCAAATCTAGGTGACCATATACAACATACTTTGTAGTCACTCCCTCAACAGTTGGGGAAAATCCCATCTAAAAGAAAGAAAATCAAAAATAAGAAGTCATAGCTCTCCAGTTAAAAACGAACCACCATAACAATTCTGACAGTATAAAAAACAGGGTGTTATGGCAACCCCCATAGGATCATACTACCTCTCTAGCAATGGATCCTAAAAAAATTGAAAAGTCTGCAATGCCAGATAAAGAATTGAAAATATGGATTATAAGGAAGGTTAATGATCACTAAGAGAAAATTAAAAAATAACAAAAAGAAACCAGAGAAACAATTCAGGATATGAATGAAAATTTACTAAACATACATATATTAAAAATAAAAAACAACCAAAAAAAAGAGAATTTCTAGAAATGACAAATTCTTTGAAGGAATTCCAAAATACAGCTGAAGGCGTTCAAAGTAGACTAGAACAAACAGAAGAAATAGTTTAACAATTTCAGAGCTTAAAGACAGGTATTTCAAATTAACCCCACCAATAATAAAACAAAAGAATTTTAAAATTCTAGTAGCAGCAGGAAAAAGTACCTAATTACCTATAAAGACAACCCTATCAGACTAACAGTGGACTTCTCATCAGAAACCTTACAAGAAAGAAGAGATCAGAGTCCAATTTTCAGTCTTTTTAAAGAAAAAAAAATGTCAGCCAGGAATTTTGTATCCTGATAAACTAAGTCTCATAAATGAAATAGAAATAAAGTCTTTCCTAGAAAAGAAAACACTATTTGTCATCAGTAGATTGGCCCTGCAAGAGATGCTCAAAGAAATCCTAAACATGGAAATGAATGAGAGATAATTGCCACCATAAAAACACATGAAAGTATAAAACTTAGAAGTCTTATAAAACAAAAACACAATTTAGACTACAAAGCAACTAAGTAATAGTTAGCATTATGACAGGAATAAAACCTCACATATCAATATTAACCTTGAAAATAAATGCCTAAATGTTTCACTTTAAAGATATAGATTGTTGAAATGGATAAAAAGCCATGATCCACTCAAATGGTGCTAACAAGAAATCCAACTAACTGATAATGGTACTTACAGATTCAAAGTAAAAAAGTGGAAAAAGATATTCCATGCAAATAGAAACCAAAAATGTGGATCAGTAGCTATATTGATAACTAATAAATTAGACTTTAAATGAACAACAGTCAAAAAAGTCATTATATGACAATAAAATAATCAATTCAACAATAAAATACAACAATCTTAAATATATATGTGCCCAACACAGGAGCACCCATATTCATAAAACAAATATTACCAGACCTATGAAAAGAGATAGGCAACAATACAATAATAGTGGCAGACTTTGACAGTCTACTGATAGTACTAGACAGATCATTGAGGCAGAAAACCAGCAAAGAAATTCTGGACTTAAATTGTACTCTAGAACAAATGGACTTAACAGACATTTAAAGAACTTTCTATCCAACAACTACAGAATATATCTTCTTCCCCTCAGTGCATGGAATATTCTCCAAAATAGATCATATATTAGGTCACAAAACAAGTCTCAATAAATATTTTAAAATTTGAAATCATATCAAGTAATTTCTCGGACAACAGTGAAATAATACTAGATCTTAATACTAAGACGAAC